>JAAOAS010000211.1:0-26104 GCA_013396035.1 Fusarium pseudocircinatum
CTTTTATTACATCCCCGCCCCCCCTCTCCACTAACCTGGTCTAGACTGCCCCTAGGAACCATCCCCGGCACGCATACGGAACCGTCCTCGGAGACCATCTCTAGCGTCGAGCCTGTACACTCCCTCCCTCCCTCTGTAATGCTGTACTAATCAAACCGGACCAACAGACCAGATACAAGAATCAGGTCTCCTACGTAGTACATACTAGTTTGGAAGCTCTAGCGAGTATCAACCAACAGCCAACATGCAGGTCAGTGGTGGAGTTGCAAAGTCCCTTAAACCCCGTATCTTCCGCTCTCGCTCGCTTTCAAAAAGTAGCCAGTCCCCTACCAGGCCTACCTAACTTGAATCATCGTTCACGTAGGCGAACAGCTTGTACGCTACCCCAAAGTCCGAGTCTTTACCTTGCGGCCTAAACGAAAATCCTCATACACAAAATGGTACCCAGCCTAATCACACCGCCTCCGAGCCGCTCTGGAGAAGCCACACCACCAAAAGATGCCTGTCTGTACCCGGTCAATGGCGCCGAACCCGAGGGTCACTGGATTAAACTTCCAGAAGCGCTGTTCTCGTCAATTATGGCGGTGGAACCAGAAGTCAATCCTTTGTACAAGGCATCGAAAGCATTATCAGACGAATGGCTGAAAACGTAAGTCAGTCCACTTCACTGGGGCGAAGGGTTCAGCTCCGTCCATCTCGGTAACGTTTGAGACATTGCTCGCTAACAGCCCTACTATACAGTGCATTGCGAATGAACGACAAGACAGCGACCGTCTGGAGTCGACTTGACATTGCCTACATGAGCGCAATATGCGCCCCGCATGCTGATCTCGAAACACTTAAACTGATGAATGACTGGAATGGATGGGTCTTTGCATTCGATGACCGTAAGTCAAGCAAACAAAACCGCGACTCCAATATTCTCTAAAACGGCCCGCGCCGCTTCTGCACACAATTCCACGGGCGGCTGGGAAAAAGTGGCTTCCGCTAACAGAACAATAGCCTTTGACGAGGGAACATTTGCCAATGACCCCATCAAAGCAGCTGAAGAAGTCATCTATACACTCTCGACCCTCGATAATATCCATCCCGTAGTATCGCCCGACGAGAACCCACTGCGACATACCCTACAATCCTGCTGGATGCGTTTCAGAGAGCGATCGAGCCCGAGTCTACAGTACAGATGGAAGAAGCACCTTACCATGTACTGTGTCGGCGTGCTGCAACAGGTTGGCGTCCAGCATAGAGCGACACGGCCTACAATCGAGGAGTACATGGACATGCGCGCTGGTTGCGTAGGAGCTTACCCCTGCATTGGGCTCATGGAGTAAGTACCGACCGTGCCCTACCATCTTATTGATTGCGATCCGCGGTTTCAGTCGCTGCACTGTAAATGTCACTGTAAAAACACCAAAGTCCACAAGCGTGGTTGGAAAACTCTGCTAAGTTTGTTGGCGGTTTCACCTTCGCCTAAGGCTATCCTTGTTCTGGCCAAGCCTGCAAGCAATCATTCCACGGTAGTTCGACTCGATTGGCGCCCAATTGGCCACTGAGCGAAAAAGTTCCAGGCGTCGCAGTCAGCCAATTACAGCGACAGGACATCACTAACTGGGCCATTCAGGTTTGCCGAAGGCATCGATATCCCCCAATACGTCATGGACCATCCCTCAATGCAGGCGATATCACGCATCACATGCGATTTAGTCACATTGTAAGACCTTCCAGAAGCCTTCCGTCTTCTCCGCTAAGAATGACAGACAAAACGACTTGTGTTCGTACCGAAAAGATTTAATCCAGGGTGAAGAGAGTAACATCATCTTCATCCTGAAGGATCAGGGCATGACTGATCAGCAAGCGGTTGACCAGATTGGGGAGATGCTCTATGACTGCTACCGAAGATGGCACATGGCCTTGGCGAATCTGCCGTTCTGGGGTGAGGGCATTGACAGGGATGTCATAAAGTTTGTCAATGGATGCCGAAATATCGCACTCGGTAACCTTCACTGGAGGTACGTGCAGCCAGCCGCCCCCTTTCAATTGACTGACTTTGATATGCTGACGAGATCAACAGTCTATACACATTCAGATATCTTGGCAACGACGGTCCAGAAGTAAAGAGGACTCGCATGATGAAGCTCCCTTAGGCGAAGAATTGATTGTTAGGGATGAGACAAGAAGCGAGAAGCGAGAAGCGAATTGCGTGGAATGATGTCGTGAGATGACCCTTCAGGCGAGAACAAGGGGGTTTTCGCTTCTAGAAGGAAAGGGTCAAACCCACTTTAGATACCCGTATACGAGAAATTGACTTCTGTTTCAATTGGTTTAACTTTCATTCCATTAATTTTGGCTTTCGTACATGCATGCAGTTTGAAAACCGGTTTGTGGATGTTGGCTCTTGGTTGTTGCTGTTGGTTGTTGGTAAGACGACTTGGATGAGGAATGCTGACTATCTCCGAATTCCTTCGATCTTGGAGATACCCTCGTATCTTGAGATGTCTCGGTTGTAGGTTCTCAATGCTCAGATCAACAATTCCACCGACAATGTCGTAGATCGCATATTGCCGTGCAGACGAGATAGGCTTTGAAGTCGCCTCTTGAATTGATCTTGTTCTAGACGTCAAAACAGCCAACTCCGACCTCCTGCATGAAGGGGCACCAATCTGCGTCAAGCAACAAAACGACATCTTGTCGTGATCATCTCTATTCATATCTACAGAAAAGCAGTAAGCAAGAAGAGTATCAGGGTCTCCGCGTAAGAGATTTATCAATTGGGTGACCCAGTGGCTGTAATGGTGTGATATACTATTTTCTTAAACCAAGAGTCGTGTGTCCTCCAAGGACTTATCTTCGGATCCACAAATGACAATTCAACCGCGGGCAAGTTTATAGAGCCAGTTCATCAAAATGTGGGACCAAGAATAAGAACACAGTATTATATATATAACAGAGATTGCAAAAAAGACATCCAAACGACGCAGGCCTGATTCGAACAGACGCCTCCGAAGAGAATAGATTTCTAGTCTATCGCATTAGACCACTCTGCCACTGCGCCTTACGTAATGGATGTGAGGGAGCCTGGAACATGGGACTTATAGTCTTGCATACGTCAACTGCTAAACGAAAGGCGACTGTTATTATTCTCGTTCGCTCTGGGCAATAATCAACAATGTTTGTTACTGCATTGTGGTTGGCTTGCATCTCTTGAAGGTTGGTTAGTCTGGCTATAGGCGGGTGAATCGATACGTCAAAAGCATGTTTTCAAAAAAGAAATCAATATCATCTTTTGTACGGAGTATTGATGACACCGATTGAAAAGTGGCGCGTCAAAATCTCAACGAATAAATCAATCGAAAAATAACATTTTTCACCTGTTTATGTTAGCTATGTTCTTGACGGGAGGAGCTGGCTTTTGCTGCCACCAGTGATTTCTATTTCGATATCAGGGTACCCTACATCACTAACAAGAACAAAACAATACCCAAGATATTTTGCCCAAGGTATTGATACAATACGGTGAGCGTGGAAGATAAGATCCATGGTTAATTTAGAAATCATGTTATTGTGAGAGTTAATGATTGGATTTCTTGTTCCTCGTGGTTCAAACATACTCTATCTGACATCGTTATCGTTGTGGGTTCATGTCAGCTAACAATTTCTTGTCATGTCACTGAACCTTTGTCGTGAGAAATTACCAAACAAAAACCAGTCCATAACAATCAGGAGCCAAAGGCGACAGACAAACATCGTGGCTATAGACGCTCATCTCATCCCAACATTCAGGCTGCCGCGGTTATTGCCATAAACAGTCTAGCCACCCAATCATTAAGCTTTCGGCTTATCGAGGTCACAGCCGAGATCCATCCCATGTGATATCGTCAGATTCAACGGCCGCCGGAGAAAACGCTCGATTCAATTCAGTTCACTCCATAGACCAAGTCAAAAGGCCCGATACTTATGAAGAGCATACTTACCGTGCCGCACTCACGATCTCATCTGGTGCGTGAAAAGGACCGATGTGACCTGATGAGCTAAGCCCAGGGGAGCATCTCGAGTGCGGGGATGACGGGATGATCAGCGAACCTACCCCAGAAACGTCATGAGGCTAAATCGCGGTTTCTGGGGTTGAGGTTGCTATTGGTTACTGAGGCTCGAGATTCTCGGCGTAATTAATTCGATAGTCCTGTCGGAAATATGCAGGACGTGACGGTTTCGCGATGGGGAATGATTCCGCGTCTTATTGAGTTGGATATATAAGTCAGATCATCCTGCTAGTGATCTGCATCAACAGTCTACTTTGTCTTTTGTTCCTCATAGCCGTTCTTTCCACGGAAAATGTTTACTCAGATCTTGTATGGCCTCACGGCCTTGTCGGTCCTCCAAGGCCAGGCCACTGCATCACCCGGAGGTTCCAGCCTTGATCGCTTCATTTCCAAAGAGGCCGACATCTCCATCAAGGGCGTCCTTGCCAATATTGGCGCCGATGGCAAGCGAGCTCAGGGCGCTGCACCTGGCGCTGTTGTAGCAAGTCCATCGAGAACAGACCCAGACTGTAAGTTAATATTCAAGATACTATCGGAAAAAATGCTGACTGAGATGCTTTCCAGACTGGTACACATGGACCCGAGACTCGGCTTTGACATACAAAGTCCTTGTCGAGCGCTTCATCCATGGAGACAAGTCTCTCCAGCGCAAGATCGACGAATATGTCTCTGCCCAAGCCAAGCTCCAGGGCGTCACCAACCCATCTGGTGGTCCCGAGTCTGGCGGTCTGGGCGAGCCCAAGTTCCACGTCAATCTCACAGCCTTCACAGGATCTTGGGGTCGACCTCAACGCGATGGCCCTCCCCTGAGAGCTACTGCATTGACTCTGTACGCCAACTGGCTTGTTTCTCATGGCGACCGCTCCAAAGCCATCACCAAGGTCTGGCCCGTCATTGAGAAGGATCTTGCATACACCGTCAAGTTCTGGAACAGAACAGGTTATGATCTTTGGGAGGAGGTTAACGGATCTTCGTTCTTCACCCTCTCTGCTTCTCATCGTGCTCTCGTCGAGGGAGCTGCTCTTGCTAAGAAGCTTGGCAAGTCTTGCACCGACTGCGCAGCCAACGCCCCTCGTGTCCTCTGCTTCATGCAGAGCTTCTGGACGGGCAATTACATTGACTCGAACATCAACGTCAACGATGGCCGCAAGGGTCTTGATGCCAACTCTATTCTGTCGTCGATTCACACCTTTGATCCTTCGTCCAAGTGCACAGACTCAACCTTGCAGCCTTGTTCATCAAGGGCTCTTGCAAACCACAAGGCAGTAGTGGACTCTTTCCGCTCCATCTACGGTGTCAACAAAAACAGAGGTAAAGGTAAAGCTGCTGCTGTTGGTCGATACAGTGAGGATGTGTACTACGACGGCAACCCTTGGTACTTGGCTACTCTTGCTGCTGCCGAGCAACTGTACGCTGCTGTCTATCAATGGAACAAGATCGGTTCAGTCACTGTTGACAGTTTGTCACTTCCCTTCTTCAGTGACCTTGTGCCAAAGGTCTCCAAGGGTACCTATCGCAAGAACAGCAAGACATACAAGGCTATTGTCAAGGCTGTCACTTCATATGCTGATGGCTTCGTCGCCGTTGTGCAGACCTATACTCCCAAAGATGGCTCCCTCGCAGAGCAGTTCGATAAGTCCACTGGAGCTCCCAAGTCAGCTGTTCACCTAACCTGGTCCTACGCTTCTTTTGTCGGTGCCGCTGAGCGTCGCACTGGCGTCGTTCCGCCAGCTTGGGGCGAGAGCAGCGCCAACAAGGTGCCCGCTGTTTGCGAAGCAGCTCCAGCCTGCGACACCACCATCACCTTCAATGTGAAGAACGTTGACGTGACGTCTGACCAAAAGGTTTACATTGTCGGCGGCATCACTCAACTTTCCAACTGGGCTCCTGCTGACGGCATTGCACTTGAGGAGTCCACGAGCACCAAGGGTTTGTGGACGGTGAAGGTCAAGATTCCCTCAGACACCAGCTTTGAGTATAAGTACATCAAGAAGACGAGTGATGGAACTGTTACATGGGAGAGTGACCCCAATAACAGTGCTGCGACGGGCAGTAAGTGCGGAAGCAGCAGTACCATCAATGATGAGTGGAGGTAGAAGTTGGTGTGATGGGAGTTGTATAACTAGGGAATAGTTAGATTCTGTTCAAGTTTTGATAGATATAAATTGTTTGATGACAAGATAAGAGCCAAAACAATGTTCCCGGTTGATCTTCTTATATTGACATGTCACAATTACTAATTTACTACTGGTATCTTTCCCTCAGGAGAATAACATAAAATGCCGCATCTCATGTTTTACTCTGCTGAGAAAGATTGCACGATCTCGATACATCTGGTGGTGAATTGCTCAAGCTGTTGGACGACTCAACGACTGTTACGGCGACTCGGCACTTTGAGTTTGTGATCTATCCCTTGTCAAGACCATCAAGGCCCAGTTGCAGTATATCAGCGACCGGCGAATTGCTTCATGCCATCTGCAATCACACCTGAAGGATTCGAAGCGAAAGCTTACAGTCACAGGCTCACAAAAGTGCATGCAAACAATCTTGTATTCATTAAGCATGAACAAAGGAAGTATGACCTATATAGGGACCCAGTATTCAGAACTTTAACGCAACGTCTATCCTCGTGTCTTGCAGTTGGTACAGTAGTCCATAATGATAGCACATGAGTTAGAAAGGCGTACATGTCCGCAGATATCAACACCGTCATTCTCCTTAGCACTCTCACGACTAGAAAACTTTCTGTTAGCATGAATCAGACACTGAGGGGGCTTTGGCTTACGCTTCTTTGATGTCAGAACCTTTCATGCCAATACCGTAATCATCGCACTGGAATTTGGCAATGCATGCCGCTTGGGCAAAGGATGCTGCCACAAGGATACCTTTGGTCGAGCGGCTGTAACGAGAAGCATATTCGCTGTAGATGGTATCATCCTCAAACTTGTTGATCGCTCTGTCGCAAGCTTCACGAAGACCTCTCTTGGACAGGCTATCACCAGTACCGTATTGTCCACCACCGTCGTTATCTACAGCAGTCTGACTCGGCAACGGTGTGGACACTGTCGAAGATTCACCTACGCCGACTGATTGGGTGATCTTTGTGAAACCTGGGATGTTGATGTAATCGAGCACGTAAGCTGACCAGACTAAGACTGTCCCATCTATAGTGGTGGTGATGGGTTGCTGGATAGGCTCATCGGTGATGGGGCCAGTCTCAGGTGCTGCAGTCATTTGTGATGGAAATACTGTGTATGCGGTGCACTGGTCGTCAACCAAGCTTGTTGTTGCGTAGTATCCCTCTCTGCTGATGGTAGTTGAGCACTGACAATGTGGCGTCTCAACTGCAGGGCCGCCATGGATGACACATGGGAAGTAGTTGCGGGTCGCTTCTTCATCGGTAGATGTTGGCATGTCAGTAGTATCGCTAGTGCCTCTGGTCTTGGTGATCAACGTGCTGGGTATTGTTGTGACTGAGTATGTATCAGAGGCTGTTGTGAAAGTGGCAGTTGCCTCTGTATTCGAAGTCAAACTGTTAAAGTGTGCAGTCGTAGAATCTTCAGAGGTGACGGTAGAGACTGCTTCTGTATCGGTCAGACTAGTCATGGTTGACTCCTCTATCGTTGTTGAGCCAGAAACAGTGGCTGACTCAGTATCATTCCGACCATCATCATCACCACAGATTTCTGACCATTGCGCTTCCAGAGCTGCGACTATCTCTGGACCAACATCGGCGGTGTAAGCATCCTCTGGAATGACAACGGTAGGATTGGTGTTGGGAACGCCAGCCCAAATGAACTCCGATGCCAAAGTCACGGTTTCTGTCGCTTGTGTCTTCGTAGCACAGCTGATAATTGTTGGACAGTTGCCAAACTCGGTCCTAAACAGTATGGTCAGCTACCTTCTAAGTTCTAACGTGTCTGAGGAATACGTTTGTACATACATGATTTGGGTTCCGTCCGAGGCCATGTATGAGATGGTCTTTGTACAGTCTCACAGGGCATCCCTAGGGCTAGTATGATGCTGCCTTCTGTCGCCGATTATCTGGCTAACTGACGTCTATTAGTAATCGACGACCAAACCGCCATAGATGGAAGCGGTCGAACGCTGTGTAGACTTAATCACCGAAACGTAGCCTATGGAGTCGAGCCAAGCCCCATCCAGGCTGCAAAGGGGTCTCCAACGTGTTGTGGCATGTAAGTTGCTATGGCATTCTTGATTACGCTACATGAAAGGCTTGGTATTGACTGCTTGGTGCTCAGACGGTTGCAAAAAGGTTTTTATCCTTGCAATGTGCAAGACAAGGAAAACAAAAATTATTGCGGCCCTGAAAAGGCTGTAAAGAATGCCGTTTCACTGGCATTATTTGCTCTGGCGATGTGAGTCTCCGAATTTCCTATCACTAATACGCTAGTACTGACGTCGTCGTAGGTACTACGATCAATGGGATTGGTCATCGGAAGCTATTGCAAGAGTCCCAGGATCCAGGAAGAGGCCCGGCGGAGATCAAGGGGGCAGGGACTGATGAAACTTTGCAATCTATCTGTAAAAAGAGGCATGTCGGGTACAGCAAAAAGCTGTGAGCGAAGCGATCATTCATGATATAGTCTAGATTCTGGAAATCCAAGAGAAAATCTCTATTTAAAAAAGTGTTTAGTTGAAAAGAGACCACCTTGACTTCAAGTTATTCACATGGATGTCTATGTTTGACTCTGCTGTGAAAGTTTAGCTGCCCAAAGCATTTGATCACGTTAAGGGCGTTCTTAAGCGCTCTGATCAACGGTCTCGTGCGCCGAAATCCTCAGGATCAACGGTTTAGCGCCCGCGTTATTTCACGAATCAGCAGATGACCCCACTCTCAGTGGTCCATCACCGTCCATGGCAATTCTGAAACACATCAAATGCATAACCAACGAACGACCAACTACTATTGACCAACACGTTATGTCAACCTAATTTCGCGCATCTGTATCCGTACTTCTCTCCGAAATCATCATCGAAATCAGCCGCGTCGCAATCCAGTAGCTATGAGTTTTAGCCCTCGAGACCCCGGTGCCGAAGAAGAGGAAAGTGCACGTAATGAGCGTTGGGAGGCTCGTGTTAAAGAGCTCACTCTGCTTCCCGATCCCAGACCTCGCGCCTTGACGCCGGACCCCAACCTTCTATTCAGCTCCCCAAGGCCCAGGTATCAAGACACTTGCTTCTGGTTTCGAGTTCCACCAAATATCCGGAGGGACATTCTTAGACTTGCATTCGGAGATACCCGCATTCATATAAATTTGGAGTACGGCCATCCACATATTGCACGTCCAGAGACTTCTAGTCTTCACTGTGGGATCGTCGTCGGTCCCGGAGAGCATCCAGGTGAAGAGATGAGGGTTGTTGATGAAACTAAGCCAGCGACATGGCGATGGTGGAGTTCGAGGTGTCACCGCTCCTATCCTGACGAGACAAAGGGCCTTGGCCCTATGACACGAGGAGGGGCTTCGGGGCCATGGCTTGACTATTGTCGCAATGGAGGCGAGTCTAGTATTTGTGAGGCATGGAAAGAACAGGAAGGGTCTTTTGCTTGTCACGTAGGCGTAATGGGTTGGCTTCTTTCTTGTCGTCAGAAGTACGTTGACTGAGTTTATCGTCTCTTCAGCTCAAAGGCTCATGGCACTGACTGATATCGGCAGTTATATGGAGACTATTGATGTTCTGTACTCCACAAATACTCTGATCTTACAAGGTTCACGCATGATCATACGTCTTCCACAGATGATCCTCCCTCAGCGTCTTATCACTTTCACTTCTCTCGAAGTTGTCTGGCCTTTCAAGACCAACTACACTCCCGACCTGGACTACGATGATCTGGATCAAGACCATTTCAGGTCTGTGTTGGATCTGCTGTTGCCATCACAATTTCCTGCACTGCGACGGCTTTACATTGAGTTTGATGACGGCCAAGAATGCTTCCTCGGGATCTCTGGTCTTGAGGTATATCAGGAGATCATTCTTCGACAATTGGATTCGTTCGCTCAGCGCATGACTCATCTCACGGAATGCGCTTTTGCACTGCCGAACTACTTCTTTCGAAGTTTGCATTATAAAGCTAGACAAGAACCTGTTGAGGGTATTGATGGCATAAAGTTCTATTATAGTAGAAGGTCTTACCAGCAGGTCTGGCGAGACTTCACTGGAAACATGGCGGCTGTGGTCTTGCCATATGTCGACAGCTATCCCAAGCCTCCATACCAAGTGCTGCAAGAAGGCGGGCAAGCCGCTGGGTATTGGATTCTCGAAGCTTCGGATGAAAAGATAATGGATAGTCAAGATGAGCCCAAACACTGGTGTGGGTCGTCATTGTGGTAAAGTGTCTAAGTTGTTAGCTAGATGTTTTATTTACCGTTGAGACTTGTGACGGAGAGCTTCTCTCATCAGAGAGAAAGTATCAGCAAATAAGGGATGTATTCTTGTGATTACTCAACTTCTGGTGCTAGTTATTTACGTCAGATCTAAAACGTTTAATGTAGCCGGTGCAGGGTCGTTCTAGCGGCATTAATCAGTTATTCTACTAATCAAAGGTCCTGGCACTCTTTTGGTAACAGACTTTTCATCCTGAGTATTGATAACTATTAATCTTCTTCTAGAAGGTAAAAGTAATGACGATTTCCTGTTGGAATAATGGTTCTACGTCATGACTCATGGATGAGCAGACTCTCAAGCATTCCATTGTGTTCCAGAGCTACCAAGATTTGCCAGCATTGCGAGAGATCTGCTTATAGATAGGTTCCCATATCTCGGGTTCAACTTCCATGTACTTGTCAAAGAACCTCTTGACGTGATTCGTCTCTCCACACGATTTGCAGGTATCTTGGCCTGGCTCCTGAAGGTCGTGGCAAAGCTTGCATCTCCCGTACCAGCGCCTTTGCTCGAAAATACACTTGTTGCACTGGTATTTCTTCTGGGTACCCAATTTCGAGATGGGTTGGGGGCATGACATGCATTTTCCAACCTCAAGCCGTCTCTCTAGTTGTGGGCTACTACACCAGAGGCAATTTTTCGAATCCTTTGGCGTTTCCCTCATTTTGCATCTGTGGCAGACACCTTCTAACACGACAACATTCTTTTGCTCAGCGCTGAGAAGACCTCTGCTGGTGAGTTCACAGTAACGGCAGAAGATTGCTGCGCCGAAGGTTGGGGCGGCACATATCACGCACCACCCAGAAGGTCTAGGTTCTTCTGATCCCGAACCAGCAGAATTGAATGAAATATCGCGAGGAGTCGTGGCTTGCTTCTGCCAGCAGACTTGGCATCTCAAACTGAACCGGGAGTCTATCTTGGTTCCACAGCCAAGGCAATGTGTACCGCCTTCACAACAGATGAGTTCCTGCGCCTTGGTTTTCATGTTTTCGGTGTGAATTGATAGATTCCGATGTTGGTAAATGCTAAAGCTGTGCTGGGATCGATGGTGACGTCGGAATATGGTTTGTAGCAAAGTCGCTGCAACATGCAGGGAGTTATATAGCTCATAATGGACGTTTTCTACCCACTGTTGACCTCAAGTCAACAATCACAGCCGAATAGAAAACTCGCGAAGTGTCATTGACTTAGTGAGGTTAGTGAGGAACTTTCCTTTGGATTGATTGATCTACGTTCACTGCAGCGCAAGCCTGGAACGCAAACCCAAGTACCATTTGGACTCATTGCTTGGACTGTGACTCGGATAATGCAAGCATTGATCCATTTATGGCACTCACTGTGTATCAGATCTCTTTAGGTAAACATGCCTGATCAAAAGCCATTGGCGGTGGTGCTCAGTGATTGTTTTTGGGGTGCGTGTAAGCACTTCAAGGGCATTCACCAACACTCAGTAGACTCAATTACGAGAGTAGACCTGGATTTGCGGCCACGCTCAGGTCGAGTGAACTCTATGATCAGATGTGCAACTCTATTGAACCTCTGTCTAGAATACGATCGCCCCTCCGTCTACGACAATATCCGTTCCGTTCATGTAAGTTCCCGCAGAGCTTGCCAACAGCACCACCGCACCCGTCAACTCGCAAGGAGCGCCCATACGGCCACTGGGGTTTCGTTCCGCCCAAATCTTACGATGCCCAGAAATTCCGTCGCCCTCATTCAAGATGGTATCCATATATCCCGGACTGATAGTGTTGGTGCGAATGCCATAGCGAGCCCACTCCGCAGCCAGACAGTTCTTGAGCGTGAGCAAGGCTGCTTTGCTGACATTATAGGCCGCTTGGGGTTGAGGATAGTTAACACGGTGTGCTGAGATGGAAGACGTGAAGGTGATTGAGCCTCCAGTGCCTTGCTTGACCATTTGACGGGCTACAGCCTGTGCACAAATGAACGAACCAGTCGTATTGATGTCAATAATTTTGCGCCATTGAGATACAGGCATTTCCAACGTCTCGACACATCCAACGACACCGACAAAGCAGACAAGACCGTCAACTGAGCCGAGAGTCGCCACTGTTTCCTCAACGGCGTCTTGTACTGCCTTCTCATCTGTAACGTCGACCTTCAATGTCGTGATGCTTACATGAGGGAAACGCGCTTGAAGAGATGCGACTTCCTCCTTGGCTTGCCCTGGATTGACGTCGAGGATTGTAAGGCC
This sequence comes from Fusarium pseudocircinatum, assembly GCA_013396035.1. NCBI lineage: Eukaryota > Fungi > Ascomycota > Sordariomycetes > Hypocreales > Nectriaceae > Fusarium > Fusarium pseudocircinatum. The sequence continues at coordinate 12,661 of JAAOAS010000211.1, forward strand.
TTCAAGTCCATGTTCCAAGAGAGCGTTGCATGAAGCAAGTCCAAGGGTACCTGTACCCCCAGTAACGATGAAGTTGCCGCGCACAGAAAATCGCTCCTTGGCCCCAGTTGCTGGATCAATCGCAATTTTGTTGCTTGGTGGTGCAGTCAAAGACGATGCTGAGCCGTCGCTGAGGATCATGGAGGGAACTGCTCTTGCGGTAAGGGCGTCCCTCTCAGGAAGCTCTGTAACACCAGGAGCCATTTTGACTGTGTCTATAAATCGGGGAACCAGAGAAGATGACAAAATGATTTGTGTATGGCTGATTCGATTCCGTAATTTTACCACGAAATTCACCTTTATAACCTGGAGCACGCGCCCCACGTACGATGCTTCATCGGAGTACTGTCACCCGAGACGCTACAAAGGCCGTGCATACAACGGAGGAGACGAGGTCGGTCTTATAGTACCTACAAGCTTTTCTCTTCTTTTACTGAATATTCTGCAATATTCTAACTTTTCTATTGTCTCATTTCTCCGACTCTTTCCCGCCCATGACCGAAATGGATGACATCTACGCACAACTTGAGCGACGCGCCCTGAGCCTTCTGCAGAAATTACACCAACGATCCTCAGATGCCAGGGCCATCATTATTCTGGCAGGCCCTCCAGGATCCGGAAAGTCAACTATCGCTTCTCAAGTCGTCCATAGGATCAATGCACGCCATCAAACTCCGATAGCCAAGGTTCTTCCGATGGATGGATACCATTATTCGCGCTCGCATCTCGACAGTCTCCCAAACCACGTCGAAGCTCATGCACGAAGGGGAGCACATTGGACATTTGACGGTCAAGCGGTTGTTGACATGGCCAAGCAATTACACGCTTCGAGAGAGAGCCCATTCACTACGCTGTACATGCCGAGCTTCGATCATGAGATAAAAGACCCCATTCCTGATGCCATTGAGATAAGCCCAGATGTCAAGATTGTTTTGGTGGAGGGCAGTTGGCTCTTGTACAATGGGCAACCTTGGAACCAGATTGTCAATTATGCAGACGATACTTGGTTCGTTGATGTCGAACCTCAATTGGCATTACAAAGAGTTGCGAAAAGGCATGTTGCATGCGGCATTGAGGGGACACTAGAGACGGCGATGGACAGAGCAAGGAACAATGACATGAAGAATGGAGAGGAAATTCGGGGTTGTCTGATTCAGCCGAACATCACCGTCGAAAGTGTTGAAGACCAGTAAAACCGTAGTTTCGGTTCAATAACATCATGAGGCTAATTGGTCAATCTCGGGCTTCTCACCTTCTCACGACCCCCATTTTTGTCGGTCTTCAGGCGTCCGAAGGTGGTTACTCCGCACTTGGTGGCTGTTGCGTGTGTCGGCCAACAGTGCTCCGATGAATGAATGACGCTAGTTTGAACCTTGCCCTCATGATAACTCCCCATTCTCTTCGTAACAACGCGTGCATATGCGAGACTAAAGATGGGTCGTCCTCCGATGCACGGCTCTCCAAGCCAACTTCGAGCTTGTCTCAATTGTCAGAAGCGCAAAAGCCGATGTCAACCTAGCGTCAATGGCCCTGGGCCTTGTTCCTACTGCGCCCGCGCGGGCAAGGACTGCAGCTTCGTGAACCCACCTGATCGGACACGACTTACGCGGAAGAATCTTGATGCGATTGAGCTGCGCTGTAATAGACTTGAGGCTCTAATTCGGTCGCTGCATTCTGATATGGACATTGATGCTGCTCTTGCTAACTTAGAGTCTGGCCAAGAGGTCATCAAACGGACTGAGCCAGAGTCGGACGATGACTCTCCCGAGCATGAGGAGCCAGCGCATGAGTATGAGTGGAGTGAACCATCATTGCCACCAGATTTTGACAGTCAGAATGATGAAGCCGCGGCTATGGATGGTATGGCCACGCTGAACAGCCTTGATGCTGGATACTTAGGTATGCCGGCCCATCATTTATCTCGCCAGCACACCAAATGGTTCAGAATCTGACTTCCACCAGGCAGTAGTTCGGGCGCAAACCTTTTACAAGAAATCGCATCGATGCTTCCAGAGCTTGCGGCGTCAAATTCCCCTGCCACGAGTCACGGGAAATCTCCCAGCCAGACGCACAAGTCAAAGCCGTCCCTGGATCCGCCGAATCTAGCAAACGAATCATTAACAAACTATCTCATCGATGCCTACTTCTTGTTCTATAATGTATCATATCCAATTCTTCACGAGCGATCATTCCGCCAGAAACTTGCCGCTCGGGGCATGCGACGCGGCAAGTCATCATGGAACATCATCTACTACCTTGTGTTAGCTATCGGGCACTGGATATCAACGTCAGATAAGCACCATGCAGGATCGCGATTCTATACAGCTGCAAGGAACTCGCTATCAATTCATATGCTAGAGTCTGGAACGATTGAAACCCTGCAAGCGCTTCTTCTGATGAGCAATTATTTGCAGAAGATGGACAAGCCAAACACAGGCTATCAGTTCACAGGTATCGCGTACAAGATGGCACTTGGACTTGGAATGCATCGAGAATCGCCCAAGTTACAAGACAACGTTGGACTTGAAAGGCGAAGGCAGTTGTTCTGGGTCCTTTACTGCTTCGATAGCGGGTTCAATATCACAACTGGGAGACCGCCATACGCGCAGGAAGGTATCATTGATACCGCACTGCCAAGAAATATCGACGACAAGGTAATTGAGCTTTGTTCATGTTCCCTCTAAAACGACGTTGATCTTGATATACTGACAACAGCAGGATCTCGAACCCACCATGCCAGTCCCGCCTGAGGTCGACACACCAACGACGTTATCTGCCATCATCGCACAAGCAGAGCTTGCAAAACACGCAAATTCGCTCTATCTAGAGTATCTCACCGCGAAGACATCCAACACCAAGGTCGAGTATCAAGTCGCCGAGGCTCTGGAACGGACCCTCACCGATTGGCGGCAAAGACTGCCACAACACTTCACTTCTGCAGACGTCCCAGTATGGTTCGCTGGTCCACGGGCTGTTGTTTTATGGAAAGAACAGAATTTGCGCATCCTTCTTTGGCGCGGAAGTAAACGAACCCATCCATATCTGCCGAACAAGACCGATGCGGAAACACGCTGTCTTGATGCTGCCATGCAAAGCATCAACGATATAACATCTTTCTGCAATACAAATGAAGGTATCTTGCATCTGGGCATTGTCTGGTATGCCACGTATTTTCTGTTTCAAGCTGCCCTTGTTCTTGAAGCGAGCTATCTAGATCGTGAGGCCCAGGACAAGCTAGATAACGAGACGTCTGATTGGCGATTGCTGGTCCATAAAGCACAGAGCTGTCTAGTAACCTTCTCAGCGAGAAGCAGATCAGCTAAGAGGTGCCTGGAGGTTTTGGAGCTCATAAACAGGAGGGCAGAAACAGCAGCGAACACTCGTCGGACTGTTCTCACAGTGCCTGAGCTTGTTGAAGAAGTACCAGCCACGCTTCAGCCCCCAGTAGGTGACACTGAGGCATCGCTTCCGCCGGTCGATCTACCGACTTTCGGTGACGGGGATCTGTCTATGGGGACGTGGACACTCAACGACGATGGATCAGATCCTACGATGAGGATGATCCTGGATAACACCCCATGGGGCTACCTTGATAATGCACCCATGGATAACCTATTCAACGACTGGTTTCCTCAAGATAGTTTTGAACAATGATGTTTTGGGAAATCTCCTTATCTCGACATTCCTGGATACTAAGGTAGTACATAACCACCATCAATGATGATGTCTGATCCAGTGGTATAAGTGGAAGCATCGCTGGCCAAATACAAATACAACCCCTTGATTTCCTTTACATGCCCTTGTCTGCCGAGGACCGACATACGATAAGCTTCATTGAGTGCCAGTGGACCAGCTCCCATCTTGGTATCAAAGAAACCCGGCGACACGATGTTGACGCGGGCGAACTCTCTCCACTCGCGGGCTAACGACTTGCCAAAATGCATCACGAATGCTTTGGTGCCATTGTAAATAGGTTGGTCAACGGGAACGTTGACGATGTGTGCGCTCATGCTAGAGGTAATGATGAGAACGCCGCTACCTTGGCGCTTGAAGACCTCGCCAATGTATTTGGAGCAGTAGACAACGCCGTTGACTGAGAAGGGTTAGAGGGGCAGTCAATATAGGACGAGAGTGGAGTTGACGTACCATTCACGGACATTTGCTTGTCGAATTCAAGGAGAGTCTGTTCCAGGATCGGCTTGCTGATAGCCATTCCAGCGTTGGCGACGAAAACGTCTATTCTGCCAAAATCTTCTACAACCTGCTTTAGAGTCTTTTGTACGGACTCGGCGTCGGATACTGTCATGATGTCAAATTCAGGTCACATATTACAACAGGACACCGTTAACATACCATCGACTTTGTAAGCAGCAGTCTTGACATTGTGCTTAGTCCCAAGATCCTGGGCTCTTTGGATGGCTACATCATTCCTGAACGATTTTTAGTCATTGAGTATGAGTCTTGATATGAACAATATGACTTACGAATTGTACCATAATACGACATGAGCGTTGGCCTCAGCCATTCCCTCCGCAACAGCGTAGCCAATACCGTCAGCACCACCAGTCACGACAACTACCTTGCCAGTCATCTTGAATTGCTCCAAAACATTGGTAGGGGTATCGGGAAAGGGTCTAGGAAAGCCATCCCGTAGGACGGTACAGTCGGATTCGTTCATAGACATTTTAGTGGCGATCTGGCAATTTGGTGTAGAACGAGGATTGGCCGCATTCTTAATGACGGTGAGAATATTTATAGTGTTGTTGGTGATTTGTTGATCTCCATCATTGTCGGGGTTTTGTCGACCGACACGAGCAAAATAGCGTAACTGACTCGCCCTCGTGGCTGGCTTAAGTGGGGGTCACGGCTCACTGTGGCCGACGCCATTGAGAGATCAGTAAATGCCGTGATTGGGTGCTTTAGTTCCGTGGAACTGGTCATTCAGCGGCCACAAATTAGCTTCTATAATCTAGAACTCCCAGCCGGAGTTTGCTCTCCTTTCGTGATCATTTGTAACGTCAGGGAGTTAGGGATCCGAGGCAAAAGGCGAACATCATGGTGAGGAGCGATACGTTACCATGTAGTTGAATGGAATTCGAGAAATGTTTGTGGTAATAGAGACGTCTTATAACACTGCGGGCGTCGGAGGAAAGGAAGTGAAGCAGAAAGTGAGAGTAGACAGACTCTTAGGACCAGTCCGCCTTCATCACCAGACTCGTCGGAGTATCCCTTTTTGGCTGAATGCTCTCACAGTTGGCCATCACCATTGTTTCAGCAGAACCTACACTACCTTTAGTCGCGGTTCTAGCTCCCCAAACACTGGAACTAAAGTTAGTTTTAGTCCTTGGGAACATTTCGACTGATCCCACTAGTCTGGGACCTAATCTCGAAGAGGGCATTCCCCGCGGGGAAGATCTGGGGTCTGGAACTCCCCCGGAGTTCAGTGGACCGTGAGACTATATATGGGCAGTTCTCTGCTTCACAGGTTTCCTTGACTATTTAATCGACTGGATCCTCTTTTACTGAACCCTTTGTTCTATCAGACCAACTTCAATCTCGAAAGTGTCCCTATTCGCCCAGACCACAATTGCAGCAACATGACTTCTAAAGATTCGGAGAAGCCAACTGTCGTCCACGACCCAGAACCAATTGACCTCTTTACCAAAGAGTCACTGGGCATGGATAACCAAGTCTACGAGACCAAGTTCGCATGTATGTTCCAACGAGCCTCAACATTTTTATAGCCACTGACTAGCAGTCTATCAGCCCTTGGGCGATGGGCCGTTGTCAAGACCTTTTGGAAGGCTCTCCTTTTCTGCATGATCCTGAATTGGGCGGCACTGAACGATGGCGTAAGTGTAATTCTCTAACACTTCTCGCCCTCTCTGCTAACAATATCCTGCAGTTTCAGCAACAGATCCCTGGTAACGTCATCCCGATGCAAGCCTTCATCAACACCATGTCCGACACCACCATCAACGGCAAGCCAGCCGTCAGCGCTCGAGTTGTCTCCTACTGGCAGGGCTTTGCTGAGATGTCCAAGACTCTCGGCATGTTCACTGGTGGTTACTTTGCCGATAGATTCGGTAGAAAGTTGGTCTTTGGACTTACTCGGTTCTGTCAATATGCTGACTAGTCTCCAGGAAGGCTCTTTGCGGTGCGATCATTATACTTCTCGCAGGATCTGTTGCCGAGATTACAGCTTCAGACTGGAAGAGTTGGCTCGGAGCTGCCGTTCTCGTCCGTCTTGGTGTCGGACTTGCACAGTCGATCCTCATCACCTATGTCTCCGAGCTCACACCTTTCCAGATTCGAGGTCTGATGATTGGTGCCTATCAATTATGCCTTGGTATCGGACAGCTCATCAGCGCAATTGCAACACAGCTCATTACTATCCATCAGCCGACCAAATGGAGACCTCTGATTGCCACCGAGTTTATTTTTACTGGAGTATGTATATAGCGTCCAACAATTGGGAAGTTGCAAACTAACCGTCCTCTCTCAGCTTCTTATCTTGATGGTATGGCTCGTTCCCGAGTCTCATATCTACTACGCTCGCAAGGGAGAGGATGACAAGGCCAAGAAGTCTATGCTCACCCTCTACGGTAACATTGACGGGTACGATGTGGTAAGTACTGCCTCATGATCAGGCTTGGCAACCAGTGTTAATATTAGTCCTTACTAGGAACATGAGTACCGTGTCATTCAGCACGGTATTGAAGCTGAGCGACAGCTGCATCTCGAGTCCAAATCCTCGTCCTTCTTTGAGATCTTTGACAAGCATAACTGGCGAAGAACATTGGCTGGATGCATGGGTATTTGCAGTCAATGGGCTGCTGGAGCACCAATTGTGTTCTCATACTCGACAGTAAGTATGATCTGCAATCGTGTTTGTTGAGCAGAGCTGACAGATTACCAGTACTTCTTTGCTGTTGCTGGTCTGAAGGATCCCTTCCTCGTCACCATCATTACGTGAGTATAGGAGTTCCGAGTCGACCGTTTTCCTTTCGCTAACAGGGTCAGCTTCGTTCTCCTCATTATCGCAATCGTGTCCTCTCTAATCGCTTGCGAGTTCATTGGTCGCAGACCTCTCCTTGTCGGGTAAGTCTGAACCAGAAAGCAGGCGAAACCAATGCTGACCGATTATTTAGTGGATGTTTCGCCATGATGCTATTCAACGTCGGTCTTGGAACTACTGGTTTCTTCAAGAACCCAGCATCCGATAAGGCTGCCTTGGGGTGTCTTCTCCTATGGGTCATTGCTTATGGCTGTTCAGCTGGACCAATTGGTTTTGTTGCAGCTGGCGAAACCTCTACCCCACGCCTACGAGCCCAGACGACCTCTTTCAACTTGGGCTGCTATGGTCTTGGGTTGTAAGTTAGCTTTTCCAATTACTGTACTGATAGCTAACATATCACCTTCAGTGTTGTCTTCCAATGGACCGTTTCTTATATGATCAGCCCGGATGCTGGTAACCTTGGCGTCAAGGCTGTGTTTGTCTGGGCTGGATTGTTGGTACCCACGACTGTTCTTCTTTGGTTCTTCTATCCCGAGGTCAGTTCTCCCCACATTTCTACCAAGTGACTTATACTAATATTCTTAGACCTATGGTCGAAGTTACTGGGAACTCGACGAGCTTTATGCCCGGAATATCCCTGCCTGGCGATTCAAGAATACTCCAACTTTGGTCGACGAGAGTGGTGGCAAGAATCGAGCTCTTATGTCGGGTCGAAATGACCATTCAACGAACCAGAACACCATGACTTGATCTATACAAGGGAATTCATCAAGCTAGGATGACTGATCTTCAGTAAACTGGTCTCGGTACTAAACTGTGCTATTGGTGCTGTCTCTTGTGTAACGAACAAGGTCGGTGACTCTTCGTCTCCTCTATTCCTTCAATGTACATATCAGTATTTCGATCAGAACTCATCCATTTTATTTAACACAAAAACATTCACGTGAGGCGCAAGAGTGAAGGTGACGATTGAGATTCGACTGTATTGAAGATCCTGTCCTGTTCAAACCTCAATGCTGCTTAGTGACGAACGATAAAGCCAGTCTATCGCCATTTATGAAGCATCTCAGACCCAGTGAGTGGTAGCTCCATAGCTGCCGCCATTAGTAGGGCGAAGAAAGTCACTTGGAGTGATCTTGCCATTCGCCTGTCGACGTCCCTTGATAAGGCTAGTAGAAGTACCCTTGAAGTCTGCATCCTGCCAAGATCCACCCTTCTCCCAGTTGTTACCCTTGCCCTTCACTGAAGTGAGCGTGTTCTGCTTGTTCAGGCTGCTGGAGCCGGCATTGTTGGCAGCAAGGTTGTTCTCGTAGGTAGCCTTGGAAGAGCGTTGGTTGAAACCTTCCTCTCGGTTCTTCCAAGCAGTGTTGTGGATAAGAGTCATGTCACCGGGCATGTTGTTGTCGCTGAAGCCACGGCGGTTACGGAAGGAGAAGTTGTTGCGAGCAACATGGTTGACGTTGGCTCGGTTGGCGGGTGATCCACCACCGAGCTTGATGCCAATGCCATCTCCTCTGTAAGGGTTGAAGTTCCAACGGTTCACACCGTTGTCGAAGATGATGTTGTCAAGGACGGTGACAGAGGATTTGAACTCGTACAGATCGATACCATCATCAGCATTTTCGTAGCTGCGAATGCCACGGATGATGTTTCCGGCGCCTGAGCCTTCCTTGATAGCCATACCATCAGCATTCTGACCATTGTTGCGTGGATCAGAGTTGTTATAGGTGTCAAGATAAACGATCACGTTATTCGAGATGCTGTTCTGCATGTAGAATCCAGTCTCGTAGTTGCTGTGGGTTGTCAAGCGCTCGAAGTAGTTGTTGTGTGAATCCTTCACGTAGACACCGTAGGGGCCCTTTGTGAGAGTAATGTGGATGAATCTCCAGTACTCTGCCTTCTCGACGTGAAAGATACCACGATCTTTACCAGCGAGGCTGGCGCCAAGGGCAGCCGGAGTACCAGGCATCTTGTCACCGTCAATGATGGCCTCTTCATTGTTGTAAGACCTGATGGTGTAGGGCTTGTTGGAGGATCCTTTCTTGGTGAAGTGGATGTTCTTGGACGGGCGGTAGGTTCCCTTTCGGAGATAGATGGTGTCTCCAGCGCTGGCAGCATTGACTGCAGCCTGGATGTCGGCAAGAGGGGAACTGCTAGAGCCAGAACCACTGCTCGATCCGTTGGGAGCGACGAAAATGTCCTTGGCCAGGGCTGCAGGCAGCACTGCGAGTATGTACTTGAAGAGAAGCATAGCAAAAGAATGAAATAGGAGCGAGCCTATGAATAAGTGAGAAAGAAAGTAATGAGAAGAATATCTTGGTTCAAGCTCAAAATGGCCTTACGAGGTTTCTCCTTTCCTTTTATAGCTTCATCTACCCATGCTTTCACACGTTTTTCTGAAAGCTCGGGTTTCTAGCGATGCCACTGTCATTATACACATGGCACTGATCGCCTGGGCATTCTTGGCTGCGTGGGTTGCTGTTGAAGACTACGAGTACGAGCTCAAACCAAAGCCAAGATGAAGTAAGCTTAAATTTCCACAAATGACGGAGAATTCCATCTCGAATCTCTGGTCACCCTTTTCTGCCCCAAGCCAAATGTCATACTCTACAATCGGACGTAATTCCCGTAATGGTTGTTGCGGAGCCTACTGTCCCGAGTTTTGAATGAAGCCAAGATATCCAAGAAACGATCGGGCCGTGTCAGTCTGTCAAGACACTTGGCGGGTTTGAAACTACGAGAGAAGACCTTGGCAGCTCTTGAATGCGACATTGGCCGATGATATAAACTCCACACTAATCTCAAGGTAGGCCGGGATGGAGTCATCCATTATCACAAGTTGATTGTCTCATGCTGAAGATTAAAATACTTCAATCCCATGAGTCAACATGCAGTAATATGGTGCAAGCTTGTATTCGATTACTACTATCCGATTCTATTACAATTGCATATACTAAAGTACCATCTTAATCCACCTGTATGACCTATGATTTCAGTATTATCCTGTTCCCATTAAAACATCTCTCTATCAAATCTTCTGCCTCTCTTGTGTTTCCCGGGTGGAGCATAAGCATCTATTCTTTTTGCCTAGTAGGTGTAAACCTGTTCCGGCCCTAGGGCGCCATACTCCCCGGAGCCGTAGGGGTTCGATGGTGTCACCCGCTGTCCATTCACATCGCTCACGCCGAACCAAGCAAGCTCTTTATCTCTCACGACCGTGATGACAGCAAAGGCAGGAGCAGGCTTGGTAACATAACCCCAAGAGATGCTCAAGCTAGATCCATCAGTGCAAGGTTCGTTGGTCCAACTTTCTGTAGCAGCATTGGAGCCAGGCATACGAATGATGGTGCATCTCTCAGTCTTGCCATCAGTCTCAACTGCAAAGTTATAGTCGCATCCATCGTCATCTTCACCGCAATAACGGGTGAGATTCTGGATGGCCCAAGTCTTGCCGATAACAGGCACGGGAACTGGGTATATACTAGGCGCTGGTTGGGTGCCGTTGGTCCGGACGGGAAAGGAGGGGTGAGTCGCGGTTGAAGTCGTAGTGTGGGTGACATGAGCTGAAACGCAAAGTTCTGGGTGAGCTGGGCTACAACCCCCAGGGACAATAGGGATTGGGGTGAAGGTTGGTGGAAGTCCCGTATGATAAGGCGGCGGGCATGATCCAGGATGAGCAGGATTGCAGCCACCTGGGCTACCAGGGATTGGAGTGAAGGTCTCAACGGGAACTGTATCGTTCTTGCTGGCAGATGCGATCTCTGTTTTGGTGGGCTGCGCGAGAGATGCCGTGGCAGAAGAACAGTACTCGCGAATCCGTGCACTATCTTCACCAACGCAAGCTGTTAAGGTGCAAGAGCATGCTATCTCTGGTGTCCCAGCCGTGATGCAAGCGTTGTAAGCTTTCTCACATTCATCATAGGATGTAAGAGGAAGAGCCAACGCGACTGAGGCGAGAGTCAAAACTGAGATGAGCTTGTTCATGGCTAGAAAAGAGAGGGGGTTGAAGTTGGACAATTAGTTAGGTAGGTAATGAAGTGTGGAGATTGAGAGTATGTTTGTTCACTGTTGTGCTGTATCGTCGTCGATTGGTGATGTCTCAATGTCAAACGACATGTCTCGGAGGTTATATAGTCGAATGGAGGAAAGGGAGAGCGTTGGTTCTGTTATCATCCCAACCTCCTTCTAACTGTGCACTCTTCTCCCATGACATAGCGCAAAGTTTGAGCCAGAAAGGACTCTCCTTGGAAATCTCCACTCTTCAAATGGTTTGTCATGGCTGAGACGGTTGACTCCTGGAACTGATATCATAATCGCACTACAGAAGGCCCCAGCCACTATCATTTTAATAGTTTTACCTCTCTTACAGCTGAGCTACTGCCGAGCAACGGATCATTTTCATGGCCAGCTGCTCAGCCAACCTCTGATTTACACAACGGCTCCGCTAACACGAAAGTTTTATAGGGGGTCTAGAGCGAATGCAGCAAAGACGTTGTTCTTACTGGCAAGCGAGAAAAGTCTAATTGACGCTTAACGAATCAGATTGGCGTGCCGTGCATATAGCACGTTGTAGAAAGGGATAACGCAAACCTTAAATCGATGATTGCCAACTTCTGGAATGTGACTGAAATGATACAAGATGTGATGTTACTGTTTATCTATTGTGATCTCTTTCCTTCTTTCAAAGCTCGTAACTGTGAGGCAAGCTGGAGACTTGGCCTTTGTCTTCCGTCCCTATTCTCTCTATTGCACTGTAACTGGCCATTCCCTAGTAAGCCATTTAGTGCCAATACATATTAATTGATTACAGTTAGCCTTTTATACCTCTCTATCCTTATTAATTTTATGGTCGTAGTACATTCGCGTCATAGACTTTTCCTTCAACCACGGCTGAAGATTTCTGCCCCTTCCTGCTAGATAGATGGTGTTGCGCCGTTCAGATCCCAAACATGCTACTAAAGCACATTCTAGTAAAGTTGAAAACGTTTTGCTGATCATCCTCGTAGTGAGCAACCACGTAGCTGGCATTGTTGGGGCGTTGGAAGCCATAACTAATGGTGCCGTTATATGGACCGTCAACAATATCATGATGCTCGGTCTTGTCGAACTTGCCGCGCAAGCATGCCAACAGATCAGCCTGTATACCTGGACCGCTTGTGAACTTTCCGCAGGGAGTCTTGCGAGTCTCAATGCACGCGATAATAATCACGGCAATTCCAAAGCCCAACAGAACGCCAGTGTAGAACTTGTACCAGGTGGACGATATGCAAGGCAAGACGGTAGACTTGGCTCCTTTGATGCCCATGTACCAGGTCGTTATCAGGGCAGTCATCCCGATCATGCCTAGGTAGAAGATTATTACCACGAAAGTCGTCGTAGTGTAGAAAGTGTCTCCTTGTGGGACCATGAACGACAGGGCCAGCCCCAGGAGAGCGAGGAGCACCAGAGCATAGGCGCATCGAAATGTTCTGCTACCCCAGAACCCCGAGTTGTGAAATCTTTGGGGTTCAGTCGTCGCAGGATTGGCAGCCAATATCTCGAATGATGTCGTGCTACAGCCGATGGGTTGTGGAGAACCAGCAGGGATGTCCTCCATCGAGGCGAATGAGAACTCGTCCGTAAGCCACAGACAGCTGCACAGCCTCAGCAATCCGAAAAGTGCAATGGGAAAGAAAATGATATCGACAGCCATCAACAGTGTGAAACTGGGGGCAGAAGGGTCGATCTGACTTCCCAGTAGCAGGATTATAGCCTGCATGCCTTGAACGGTAACAATGAGAGTCTTGATCGCGTCTCTTGACAGGAAGGTAACCCTGTCTCTATCAGGCAGTTGAACACAACGCGTTCGGCTGTACGCGATCATCTCTTCAGATCCATCCCAGCCTTGGTCGGTCCAGAACAAGGCATTGCTAGCGGCGAGATCGAATCTATCCCAGTTCTTTGCCCGAATGCGACGGTCAGTAATTGCTCCGTATCGCCAGAGAATGGAAGTTGGGTTGTAGTGGCATATTCGTTCGTGCCAAGGGGGTCGACTCAGAGAAAGATAAGTCGGCGAAGGCGCACCGATGAGAACATGCGCAATGAGCGGAGCTAAACACAGAGTGAGAAGAGTGATCCAGTCAGAAACGGCGATCTCTTGACTTTGGTACAAGAGAGGATTAATAAACACAGTCATCCTTGGTCTCTTCAGATGGGTTCTGGACACCAACTTCAGGTTGTGGTTAAGGACAATGAAGAAGGCTTGGGAATAGGAATTCCCCTGAACATAAGCACTATAGAAAGAAGGTCGTTCTAAAGTAAAGAATCGTAGAAACTGCTCCACTCATGCTGACATTTGAAACATAGTGCTGACGGGGATAAGATTACAAGACCCTGATGCTGACAGCC
>JAAOAS010000212.1:0-26613 GCA_013396035.1 Fusarium pseudocircinatum
ATGTCCACCCTACCATTGAGCAAGATCTCGTACCAGCAGGAAATCACCTGTACAACACAGATTCTTTGAGAATTATTGAATAAAAATGCTTATCCTCGTCATGCGACGCGGGTTCACAATTAATATGTATTCTTTCTAAGTAATGTTTCTTCAATATGGTGGCAGGCCTGTCAATTATGAGGCCTGGTAGACCCGGCCGGCGCGCAGGATGAGAGCGCATCTCCAATTGAACCACATCGTCGCGTCGATAATTGGAGATATGATAATAGATCGCAAAATTCTTAGCTCTATGATGAAGCTAGTCACAGCTTGATGCGATAACTTATGATAGATTTCCTGGCAATGGCGGTGCAGGTCCTGGAAGCGTCATACAATGACCAGAGCTTCAAAAGGAAGTTCAATTGAAACATATTGTCGCACGAAAATGTGAAGACAAGTTCTAGAATCGCGTGTCTTTGCGCTTTTCTATGGTACTATACTTGAATCAGTGCGATAGCGGCTTAGTAAATTTCCTGCCAACAGCGCCGTTCCCAGAAGCGTTTCAGATCTGACCCAAAGCTTCAAAGGTGTGTTCAATTGAGTTACGCCATCGCATCAAAACGTGAAGACCTACCCTGGAATCGCAAATTTCCGCGCTTTAACTTGCTACCATTCATGAGTCAATGCGAGGACTGCTTTGCAGATTTCCCTGCCAACACCGGATACGTCTTAAGGTGTGTTTCCCATTGTGAGCCAAAGTTTTGAAGAGAGGTTGAACTGAGTTGTGAGCTCATGAAAACAAATGGAGTTATCTATCATGATCAAACAGACCAGGGCTTGCAATTGCAACCGCTTGTAACTCTAGGCGACATGTCATATCAGATTTCCTGGTATCAGTAGTTCGGGTCATCCATTGGTGATGCCCGCTACATCAATTCGTCTACGCGCTCCTCCAACGGATTGAGTTGGAGGCCCCCCCACTGCTACTTGATCAACACCATCAGAGTGCCTATTGAATCAAATCGGCTTTGTGCGCTCTGGTTTGGGATGATACTGATTCTGTTGACGCTGTATTGCAGTAGGGTAGCTCTACTCGACTGCATGCATCGGGACTCTGATAAGGTTGAGAGGTAAAGAGTGCTTCGTCCCAACACAAAGGCATACAACAAAAAGAGCGGAATTGGTAATATGCTCAATTTCCTTCTTGATATATTTGAGATAGTGGCATTTATTTATTGCTGGCTTGGATGTTCAATTCCGCCCTGTCTCAATCGAGGCGCATGGATCCGCACAGCCATCTGTGGCGTGCGCCCTCTCAAGAGACTCGACCTTTTCCGAAGATATGCCGCTTATCGATAGACGTCACAACAGCCTGCCGTATCGCTCACCTCTCATGAGTTTCACCGGCAGATTGAACGCACAACAATATCGTAAAAGTATCGCTCTTGTCAATCCAAACTGAGTGAGGAATATCGGAAGGGGTCGAGGTCGCGAATTGAATTGAACATAACCCCGATACGCGACAATACAAGGCGCGAGAGATCCGCGCCATCACGTGACAATCAGCCCGCAGCCCCCACTATAACCTAACGTCATCTTAAGATTCATCTTAAGATTGCCGCGCGCAGCAAGGCTTTCAAGCAGGCACCATTATTCCTGTCGGTCACAAGACAATAAATATGTTAGCTTCTTATCTGTACATAACCTTTGACTCAATTCGTTCATGACTTCAGTGGTAGTTTCCAGCCAGCCTCGTAGTGATGATTATGGCTTTCTATCCGTACCTACATCAAGTGACTGTGCTGATTACCTTAGCTACTGAAGTTGATTAGCAACTATCTCTATGGCAGTCTGCTGACGCCTATACTAGACCGTAGACTCACTGGAAGACTCAATTATTAAACTCTCATCAGTGCAGAATACTCATCACCAACGCCAGCGTTGTCGCCCGCCGTATGACCTTCACATGCAAGGAAATCTTAAGGGGAGAACAGATACATGGCTCAATCATGATATGATAGCTGCTCATCTTGGCCAAGCATCAGCGAGGAAAACCTACGGCGCTTGAGGTCGTGATGCCACTGCTACAAAGCCTAGGTCAGTCAGTCGAAAACACAGGTCGCTGCCCGGGCTTACTTGGTGAACGACTGGTTACAAAGCGACCAAAAGTCAGCTCTCCACTAACCCCCTGGAGTCAAGAAGAAAACGGTGTTTTATTCAAAGGAGCATTGTTAGATATCGAGAAGACAACGATAAGTTTCCTGACCAATCCATCAAACCTACCCAATTCACCTACCACTGGTCACCCACGCAGCACGCTAGATCCGCAATATTTTCCTCAAATCATCACGACATCCGATATATAACGCGCTATCGACTGAATGCGGTTTTGGTCAGCTGCGTTCAACAGCAGCTTCCGCCCTGGGCATGATTAGAGATACGCTTCTTCCGCGGGGAACGGCAAATTTATCGCTGATCTGTCCGTAGCTTTCAAGGATGCCAAGTCGAGACTGCACTTATTACGGCCATACGACAGATACTCTTGGGTCCCTTTGTCGCCCCCTTGTACTAATGGAGTCATAAACCGGCTTCTAAGCCACATTTCTGAGGGTGGGACCTCCGCTTCTGACACTATGAGTACCTTGCCATACGTCATTGGGAGTCGCGCTGCCTACAAGCCTGAGCGTGGCGCTCATCAGAACAAAAGCACATCATCTAGATAAGCGACAACTGGCACAAGAGAACCTTCAACGCTCAGGGACTCCTAGGGAACAGCAGCTCGTACGTCTCGCCACCAGGCCCTGAAGACTTTAGAGAGAAGCTCCTCCTTGTAACTCGGGAACAGGACAGTATGTGATGCATAATCCACTATCGCAATGTACGCTGATTTCTATCTAGCGCTGTACCTAACATTTATATAAAACACTCTGGGTCAACTCAGACAAGCAGATCTTTCCTTGAAAGCAGAAAACGCATGATAATTCTCCTAGTGCAAGTTTGAGTAAGGGCCTGTTAGACCAGATATGTTGCTGCGCAATGTCGGGTATCTATGAGCTGTCCGTGGTCTCACTATCGCTACTGTGAGTAACCAGTAGATCATGGTGTTAAGTTAGTGGCAGACTGTACCTATAATGCAATCTAAGATTGAAGCCCGTAGTCGTTAATAGTCTATTCGCCTTGACGTGTATTCTCGTAGGAGCATTGTCAAATAGCCTTGACCACCACGGTGTCATATATTAGGTTGGTCTAAGTGTGATACAGCCACATTCGCTGGTCACACAGAGTGAGTGTGATGGACCGAATGCTGGTATTGATGCTCTAGATGGCGGCAGCAATCGCCTTATGGCTATACTATAAAGAAAAACTGCAGCACCCTATATATGACTTTCTTGCTAGCATGTCTCGTGTCCAACCAGCCCATCCCCAACAATAATTCAGTCGCCAAATGTCAAACTAAAAAGTCACCAAGCTGACTCGAGGTTACAATTAGTCTCGAGAATCAGCCTCAACACTATCCGCAGTCCACATAGATAACCAGAAATGCCATACCGCTCCGGAGATTTGTAGGCAAGGACTCCCAGGGCCTTCAGTCACGAGAAGACCGTGTATGATCTTTTTTCTTGAGAGCTGCAGTAGTGAAGATAGATCTTGGTAAGCACACTACCTCTGAATTGATCATCTCTAGAGACTATCAAGTCCAGGAACATGACTCCTCTACTATGCTCCTCTGAATCCAGCTAAGAAAGATGAACTTGGTTTTATGTTGCCTCTGGAATGTTCCAATGAAGTTCAAACTCCGAGTGTAGTGATGTCCCTGAATCTCAGATTCGGAAATTTACCTCATTTTAGACAGAGGTGGTGGCTTGCTTGGTCTTTTTTGAGAGGTAGAAGTCCGATGCACCAGCCTCATAGCCCCTTGAGAGTCCCTCGCTATGATGGAGAGATATTTTATCTCCACGAACTACAGCACACCTTCGTATCTCAATGAAGGGCCTGTGCCGTCAGACTCGTGAAGGTTTGAGGCACAACCTTGGCTGAAAAGTCCCCTCAGTCGTTAGGAACAGACAATACGAATTCTGGTATGCTCGCTTGCTTACAAGAAAGAGTCGGAACCGTCCAAGTCAGCAACCAGTCGGCTCATCATTTAAGAACCAATTCCACGGGCAGAAATACGTCGCTTAGGCGAGGACAGCTGAATAGCAGAAGACGGCTTGTCGCACGATGTAGGTTGTATAGATATGTACTGTACGTCACCATCAACAATAGCGTCTCACACATCCATACATCAAACATGGACAGCGGAGTTCCTAGCGGAGAGCCTGAGCATCATTCCCCATCAATCCAGCGGTATTCCATTCGGGAATACGGTATCCCGAAGCCCGGAATCCCTATATGATTCCCGTATCACGCTTCTCCATACAATGGCCTAACCGCTTTCAAGCCTCACTCCCCAGCACTGGACATGGTCTTTCACCTACAACTGGCGCTTTGAAATACAAACGCCAGTGCAAAATCTGAACTTCATTCCATTGTCGTTTGTGACTACATCATGGAGAGGTTTGTTCAGGCTGTTCAATGAATATGGCAGGTACTATGGCACTTATTGCCCAACGGGGGGCGTCTCCTCTCTCCACAAAGCCACGATTTCACGAAGGGCCTTCAAGTTACTGAACTCAGCGCCCGGGTCTCATACCTCAGAGTTACAATATCGGAGTGCCGCCACGGAACCGCAAAGACAGGTCTCAGCTTTCGGACCTAAGTTATCGGAATTGGATCGTAGGCAGTCAACTGCCGGGATCACGCTATCGGAGCTGGAACATCGGGACTTAATCAACGGCCTTCAACTTGATATTCCATGCTGTCTTCCTTGGTGTTACGACAATGGGTCCAAACCGTAGGAGAAAAGAGCGCTATTAGTTTCGCCTTCTGGCCAGTAACTATAGTAAAGGCTTAGGAAGGCACAGGCCTGGTCGGTGACTTCTTGTCATTCCAAGCTTCGAATTGCAAAGGATACTGTTTCGCACTTCCCTCAGATTGCTGGCAAGCTAGCAAGGCCGCCGCCGGCGCTGACAATCTTCCAAGACGGGATTCATTCCCGTTTTGATCCCAAAGTCAGCCGTCAAATCTATTGCTTTGATTGCGAGGGCATTAAGATTGGTCCGTGGAGGGTATCCTGTATTGTATTCCCCTAACCTGAACTTGGAACTCACGGAACACACTGATCTCATATACAATCGCCAAAGTCAGTCGCGCTGTCCAAGCGAGATAACCTTAATATGATCTTTTGTATATGCCTACATTAGCCCCCCAGCTCGAGCAAACCGGTAGGCAGAAAACGCCACTTAGTAATAATCGGGCCTCAAAAGTGCACACACAGTCTGTTCTTACCGCCCACTGACTGTCAGTCTTTTGTCTAATGGCTTAATTTAGGCTACAGCAGGCTCAGCCAGCCACTCTCTGCAGTAATGCCCGAAGGTGGATGCTGGGGCTGATTTTCAAGCCAATCAAGCTCAACACACTTAAGGAATGTCACACAACTAATATCAGGTCCTCAGTGGCTTGTCTAAGATAACAGAACTTTTGAAATAAACTGCAACCATCAAGGCGAAATAAGGCAGCCAATGAACAAAGATCAGCAAATGTAAATACGAGTTTGTGACCAACATGCATACAGAGGATAGCTGAAAGGTCTTGGCAAGCATGAGCTGGAAAATCGTTGTCAGACGAGGGCTAATATAAGTAAAGATTGACTGGTTGAGCTGCACTATTTCCAAGGGAAATATAGTTCGTAGGCCAAAATCAGCGATTTGGACGCACTGGCCGTCTTGGACTTCCAGCCGATCAATTATTTAAAAGCCGACTGCCTATTTATCCAGGGCTTGCAGCCAACATTCAACATTTGACATAGCATCCTCATGCGAAAGTCTGTCGTTTTTTTCAGGCTCTCCCACTACAATGGCCTTTCTACCACTGGCTGTTATTGTGTGCTTCCTACCGCTCATTCATTCCAACTCTTTCAAAACCCAATGCACCTTGCCGGGACTAGATGCCAACTACGTATCCGGGCCGGATGTACGTTCAACTCTAGATATTTTCTGGAGCTCTGTTGCGACAATATTCCTTTGCACATGGACAGTTCTACATCTCAATATCCCTGAGCAATCTTCAGATACTGAGGATCAGGCGCCGGGTAGTCTTACACCGGGTAGTGAGCCTCAAGAGCCTGGCACTGCTGCACCGGGTGTAGGAGGCCAGGATTCGAACAACTCTATATCTTGTCGCTTTCGAAGTTTCCGAAGATGGCTCTCGAGAAAGCCAAAGTGGATGCTTGTAACTATCATACTACCGGAATTTCTGGTTGGTAAATCGATGGCTGATTACGTTGCCGCACGGAGGTCAGCGCGTTGCACTGTCATGCAACAAAGGGCCCAGGATGCAGGTATAGAATGGACGATGACACACGCATTCTACGCCAATATGGGCGGCTTTATCCTGAAAAACGGGTCAGATTGGTGCATTGACTGTCGGAATTTGATCATAAACCAACGCCTAGACTCGAGCGCACGAGTCTTATCCAACCAATGCCATCACTCCCCAAGTTATGTGCCTACTCTATCAAGCTTGCCAGATGCTTCAATGGAACACTCCAAGTTCTTCACGACTTACCGACAGAGTCACGAAAGTTTGAAAGCCCAGAATATCGAATTTACGTTCGCAGTCACACCTTCCTGGAGAGGTGAGCTCCCAATCACGGTTCGCGCCCTGGATTTGTGCGCATTGTTGAGTAGCGGGACTATCAAGCAGTTGCCACCTATTACGAAAGACCATATCAATAGCCAAAGCAAAGAAGACGCTTTGGTAAAGCTTTTAACATTGGTTCAAGTCTCGTGGCTTTTCGCACAACTTATTGTGAGGAAAGTCCAAGGGCTCCCTTCAACACAGCTTGAGATAGCTACTCTCAGTTATGCAATCTGCACTTTTATTACATACATTCTTTGGTTACAGAAGCCTAAAGACTTAGTATCAACGACGGAGGTTATAGCTGTACGAGAACTGAGTGACGAGGATATACAGAAGGTGTGCCACATTGGCAGCGTTGGCTTTTTCACAAACTTGATTCATGCGGATCGCCCCTCAACATTATCGAGATATATTCCAAACGATAGGTATAACCCGGAAGCATCGATAGGAACACTTGACTGCGGTACGTTGGGCGCTTTCTCCCTCGACTCGGAAGACATTGGGTTTGTTTTTGGCGCTATTGCTTTTGGCTCAACTCATCTGATTGCCTGGAACTTTCAGTTCCCTACAGGGAGTGAACTTGTTCTATGGAGGATTGCAAGCTTGATTACAGCCGGCATCATACCCCTATGGTATATCATTTGGATACCTCTAACATTCAGCGGTTACTTGATCCAAAGAAAGGACTCACCTCATCAAAAAGAGCTGACTTTCCTAGTGCGCCAGGTGATTCGAGTATCCGCTATTATGGTGTATTTGATCTACGGACTTTGCCGGCTTTTTATTTTGGCTGAGTGCTTTCGAGGACTGTTTTATTCACCACCGGAGGTTTTCAAAGCTACCTGGACGGAAATGTTGCCGCGTGTCTCTTAGCTTGGCTATAATTTACTCTAGGGGTAGTGAGTCCATTCTGTCTCAATTTACTCAACATCCCAGTTAGATCTTCTATAGTCAACTAATATATTTCTAAGACTGGTTTAAGGCAGCCTTAGCAATTCACAGCATCCGCTGACTCTTGCAATTAAATGTATTTTTTATCAATATAGCTACGGATAGATAATTATATATTACAACTTGTCAACCCGAGGTTAAAGCTCAAGGTTTAACATCAGTCTTCCCTTAACAAGGCGCTATATATCGCCTTTACTCTACAAACACCTTTCTCTATTTCAAGCATTCAATATGCTAGACACGGGATTTATAAGTCTTACTAATTGAAACATTACTTTCCTCCTGTAACAAAAGTGACCTGGACCTGCCAAGCATCACTCATTTTACTATTCTGCTGCTCATCTCCCGTCTTGCTATTATTATTGAGACCCTGGATTATCGTTTCTTTACGCTGAGATCCTGGCTATAGAAATATTATTGACTAGTAATGGCAGAGAGAAATTGCATACTATAAGTGCTAATCCAGCAATTGCTATCAGTTCCATTACTAAATTTACCGCCAGGGAGAAATTTCGCTATAAAGTAGAGATGCATTGGGTTTCGTGGAGTGTTGAGGCCTGTAAGACTATCTGTAGAGTCTATAAAATCATCTATCAGAACTGTGAGAGGCAACCCAGAATCTCTATATACATATTGCCCTCTAAAGTCTAAAGTTAAATGGGACTTTTTAGTGTGTTGACTTGATATGTCTCGTTGAGGTGTTATAAGCTTTAGGCATCAATCAAGGAACTAAGAATCTAGCTCGCCTTGGTTGGGTACATGTTGAATTGCTCAAGGGTTAGCTATGGATGTACTGAGTATCGCCAATGGTGAACGGAAGCTGGGCCCCGTAGCGAGTTGCCCAATGGTCTTGCTGAGTCTCGCCCCCCATCTTTCCATCGGGAAGGAGTTCCTGGATAAACCAATAGAATGTGGTGATATTGTGTGCAAACAAGTAGTCCTTGTTGCCGACCGAGAAGGCGTACATCACATGATCAGCGTTGTTCCAATGCCCGGAGTCGGTCTGGGATCCCATTTCCCCCCCGCGAGAAGCTCTTGAATGAACCAGTAGTTGGTGCTTATCTTGTGCCCGCAAAAAGAATGGCCCGACTGTTGATAGTGAAGGGGAACTGGACAGCGTATTCGTAGTCTCAGTTGCCCGAATGGGTCATAGAGCCCATTTTTCCCACCAGGCAGAAGTTGTTGAATAAACCAATACTTGTCAGAATGACATTGGCCGTACAGGAACACTTTTCCACTAATTGAGAATGTGAATTGCACTGGGTTTGAGTGTCCTCAAGAGCCAGTGTCAGTCTGAGCACCCATTGCTGTAGCGACGCTGGAGATATGGATAAGGGAATGTTTAGTTGGGTGATTGCCAGATTGGAAAGAGATCGCCTACGGCAAGGACAGTAGCTGACTGAGTGAAGTAAGCGAGATATCGAAAGTTGAAATTGTCTAGGAACTGTCGGTACAGTCTTTCTTATGTATTTCTGCTCTACATGAGAATCATGGGCTCTGGGTACTCGCGGGCTCTTGTTATCGTAGTCCCCTTCTCGAAGTCACGAAATGTAAACCTTCTTCTCCTCACTCAGCTGGCGCGCCATGTCCTTGCCACTTTGCTGAGATTGTACAAGACATGATGCAGAAGAGAGCCTGGGCCGGCCCAAGGCGCCACAGTGGAGTTTGATAAGTCCAGGCATAGAATCAATCAATAGTTTGCTGTTAGCAAACATAGTCACCAGGCCTTGCCTTTGATGTGACCTTTTGGAATGCCAGTATCACGTTGCGGCATGTTGGCCAGTGAACTGGAAGCTCTTGTGCAGTAGCCTTTACTTCACTATTCTGAGAGAGGCTTTTGCTTATAGTAAGGGTCTGAATAACAACTCAGCCCTTTAAATTCCTGTCAAGAAGGTTTTTTTAGCCTCTCAACATCTCTGACGCAGCTTGTCAAAGGTCGGTCGGGCTATGCATTTATGCCGATCAGAATGGCATAGTGATTAATGGAGGACTCATCAGCAGCCATATTCAGCGAATCACAAAGATATTATTTAGAGTTTGATGATGGCACTTCAGGTCTTTTTGTCAGGAAAGAGACGGAATTGGTAGAGCAAAGAAGAGCGCTATGAAAAGTTCCCCGCACAGAGATTGTTTAGCAGAATCAAAGAGGTAACAAAGTAGGGACCACTGGGGCCAACTGTGCCATTTGGGAGCAGCAAATTCACCTTGTCACTGAAACGAAAGGCCGGGTTCTTAACTTGAATGTTAGTATTGCGCAGTGGAATGTTAAATGCCACGTACTGTAGCCGACGGCTTGATCTCTGGACGGTATTAGACTAGGGCTCCACGTATTTCACGATATATAGGCAGGAATATTCTCGTTCTTCAGAAGTCATGGCATGTGGGGATAGTTTGACTAATCATAGGGTAGCGAAAGCCAAGATGAGAGACTCATTCTGAACGTCGACCGTGCTCAGGCTTGTGGGCTGTTTAAATAACTCATGATGGTTGTAAAGCAGCCTCTATTTGTGAGGACTTCCAGTTGGTGAATGAATTCGAAGCGCTGACGTCAGACAGGCATGGCAGTGGTTCGGGCCATTCAGCCATGACACGTCACTCAATGCACTTCGCAATCATCAGCTGCATTCTTCACAGCCTGAATATACAGGTGGAGGCAGGATCAAAATCTTTTAAGCTGTCAATACTGGCGAATGAATGATCAAAGCCCTATAAAATGCACGAAAGTTACGACTCCAGCCTCGGAGTCTTTAATAGTTTGCAGGAAACACTCAAAAGCATGATATGATCGGTGGTTCAGAGACGATATCTACAAGGTAGACCATCGGGTGTAGGGTGCATCCTGCGTCTGAGACGCTGCTACTCAGTCGCAGAGTGTAAATGTTGGAAATAAGATTGAATAGCATCCATTGCGGCAAATTGGGTTCTTAACATATCACTTAAGTGTCGGCTATATCTCATCCCAAGATAAAAGGTAGCGAGACTAGGCTTCATAGGAGCACCAATTCTGACCCCGCCCTCAGGTGTCGTGTGCGTATCCGTAACAAATTCGGGGGCTTGAAAATACGCACCTGAATGGTCCACGATTAACTCAGCCTACTAATTATCCCTGCTAGCGCAGTCAGCACGAATTTACAAGAGTCACCAAATCTGATAAATAAATACTTCTTAGCTTCACCGACCTGGTAGCCTTAACATTTATAATACTCATCAGCTAGAGGATCTTTCTATCGAGCTCAGATCAAACCTTGCACCTAGACCTCGTCCTGCAACATGTCCAACAATGAGGATTCTGTCCGAGAGGAGAGTGAAGAAATTCGTACGGCTCGAAAAAGACTGGGGGCAAATTCTGACTGCCGCGAGGAACGGGTTCGCCAACTTCGAGAACTGACAGACCTATTGGTTGAGGATCATAACTTGGATGAAGCTATACAGTGCCATCGTGAAGCAATTCAACTAATACCTCAAAATCAAGTTCAAGCTGACGACCTCATGGATCTGGTGACTCTCAACTACCGCCGATTTTCTCTCAGTTTCGGCTGTGAGGGTTCAGGGGCTTCGTACCTAGATGATGCCATCCAGGCCCAAAGAGATGCCCTCAAACTGCTGCCAGACGACCAGCAACAAGCCTCTGGCCTCAAAGACCTTGGAGACCTGCTTTTCGTTCGGTACAAGATAAAACAGATTAGATGGGAGATTGAGCAGTGTATCAGCACCGACGAAAAGATTACTGACGTTTACCTGAGCTCACCTGACGCATCCAAGGATCTCGAAGAAGCCATCAAGGTATCGGAAGACGCACTCGCTATGGTTGAAAGGGGTTGGCCTGAGCGACATACATGGCTCTTACACCTAAGCGTCTTGTATAAGTTGCTGCATTACAGGAATGGAACGATGGACAGTCTCGAGAATGCAATTCAACTCACCCAAGAAGCCCGAGAAATCATGCAAGATACAAACACGGATGTTTCTGCTCAATTGTCAGAACTTCTTGAGATTCGATACGTAATAATGAGAAATGATTCCGACATCAAGGAGGCCATCAACTTGGCGAGAGAAAACCTTTCAAACGCTACCCCAGAGAATCGACATTGGAGCCTGGGTGCCCTCGCCCGTGTGCTATTTCAATCATACAAAATGACCAAAACAGTCAAACATCTAGACGAAGCAATATCTGCAACTATAACTGGCTCTGAGGAGGGGTTGAGAGGAGATAAGATTGGAATTACCGAAATTGCAAATTCTAATTTCCTCTACGATTTACTGTCAGAACGCTATGAGACAGCAGGAGATCTTTTGGATCTTGACAGGATGATCGACATGGCACGTTACAGAGTCAATTTAATGCTTCCCAAAGTCAATGAGAGACTCCAATGGGAAAACTTGCTTAATGCTTGGTGGCGCTACAAGATTGGGTTTGGTGCCCACTCCTCTGACATAAAGCGGGCAATTGAAAACCCGGCAAACATTCATATCTATGGCGTAAGCAAGATTACAAGCTTGGATGAGCTTGCTCGCCCACTGAATATACGATACCTCAAAACAGGGGAGCCAGAAGACATTGCTGAGGCTGTCAATACCATGAGGAGGCTTGTTAAACTTTCGAAGCATCCATCATACCTCCTAAGGCTGGGGATGTATCTGTTGAGGCTTTATGATGAGAAAAGAGACCAAAATGCTGCTGATGAAGTAGGGTGGGTGTCAAAACAGCTGGGATTACACACAGATGGCTGGGAGTGTTCTGCCGGACAACCTCAGCACTGGTATCTCAATTACCAGTCCCTTGAGCTTTCACTTCGCCATGAAATCACTAGTGACCGGGACTACCTCGAAAGAGCTATAATTGTTGCAAAAAAGGTGGTTGAGATGCCCGATGTCGATACAAATGGACGCGCTACAGCTTTGTATAACTTGGCGACAACAACCTACCAGATGTTTTGCACCACTCAACTCCTATCCGATCTGGACAAGGCCATCGATTATTGCAAGAGAGCATATGACTTGATGCCAGAAGATGATACCAATCGACCACATTGCCTTGCCCGACATTCGAGTTGTCTTCTACAGCGATTCAAGTTTACATTAAACTTGACAGATCTGAATGAAGCGATTCGCATAGGGCACCAAGCTGTGGTGGCCTCCCGCGATACACCCTACATGCAAGAGAGAATCCTTGACGGCCTATCAGCTGCTTTGTACCAGCGATTCCTCACGGCTAACAACCGCAATGACCTTGACGAAGCGATTGTATTGGGTCGTCAAGCAGTTGACCTGAAGCTAGAGGATCCAATGAATGGCTGCCCTTATTTCCTTAGTCTGGCAGCAATGCTATGTGATTTGCATACATTGACTGAGGGGGAGGAGTCTCTAGACCATTTGGGAGAGGCTCTGCAGTTAGTTCATCTGGCACGTAAGAACACCTTGGTGCACGAAACGCAGCACCCCGATCTCGCAAGAATCATTTGCCGCTGTCCACCAACCCTATTCCTCTACTTTCCTGTCTCATCTGAAGACAATCTTCAAACTTATAGCCAATATTTTCGTAATATTCTTACGGAGACCAGACATATATCTTGTTCCGTCAGAGCACAATATACAACCGACCTTGTGTTAGCCTTGAGCTGCTTCTTCCATTATGGAATACCGACTGACATCGATGAACCTGTCAGACTGGCACGAGATGCCATCACTATGGCACAGGGAGTAGATCAATCAGAAGACCTGGCCTGGCACTTCTGTGGTCTGGTCATCGCATTGAGAGGACGCTTCGGTGCCACAAGAAACCCAAAGGATCTTGTTGAAGCTATCTCACTTAGCCGTCGTGCAGTAGACATGGCTTCGGAAGATGACCCTCGCCGGGCCTTTTATCTGATCATATATGCTACAGCGCTTCATTGCCGTTACTCGCATACTAGCAGACTGGCAGATCTATCTTCATGCATTGAAATTGGTCTCGAGGCTTGGTATCTGTCATCGCGTGGAACTATGGCTGGTGACTACCACAATCAAATGATTTGTGCTGGCAATGTTGCAAAGTTCTTGCAGGATAGATATCTCCTAGAAGGTCAAGCCTCTGATCTTGAGCGAGCTTTGGAGTTTCAACATCTCGTTGAGGCGCAAAGGCTGATTCTCGGCAGAGGCGATCCCTCTAGCTTTTTTGTCAAACACAAGGGTTCGAGAATTACTGGTACCGCACCCCATACTCCAAGGATGCAGAGAAAAGGCGCTTCGCTGTATGATGTTCCCAACAGTTCATGTCTGACGTATAACTTGTCATTCAAGCTATTCCAGCACTACAAGAAGTTCCAAAGCAAAATACTTCTCTCTGACTTGATATTTATTTGTCAAGTTTCGGTCAACTCTACCTCTCGCCGACACAAGGAAATGCCAAAATATCAGCACCTCCTGGGAAGTCTTTTCGCCATCCGCTATGAAGGCAACAAGCTTCCAGGTGCGACTGACCAAGAACAAAGAGCTACACCCTACCTTGTGAAGGACCTCAATAGTGCTGTTAAATCACTCCAACAGGTCATTGACATAGCATCTGAAGCAGACCAAACATGGACTTCAGCAGTACTTCTTTTGGGACCCTTGTATAGCGACAAGTATGCTCTTTTTGGCGACATAGGAGACTTGAAAATGAGTCTCGCTGTGCTCCGTGAGTCTACAAGAGCTCTAAAAGAAGATGATAGCAGATACCGAAATCTTCTTCGCCTGCAGGGATCGACTATAATGAAAAGCTTTGCAATATTCAACAGGCAGGGAGAAATTGACTTGGCTAAGCAGATCTTCTGGCAAGCACTTGGGGTTATGGATGAAAGTTGCCCATCAAGACCAGCATCTCTAGTGGATTTGGCTGAGGTATATCAAGCGGAGCACCGCAGCACCAGGAGCAATCAAAGCCTGGATATCTGTCTGGAGCTTTATGATGGAGCAGTAGGCATGATAGGAGACTCCAGTGACTGTATTCGACCTCAGGACCTCTTAACTCGGATCTTTACTGGTCGTGCATTCTCTTATCTTGAGAGGTACAAGACGACAAGAATTCCAACATATCTCGAAAAGTCTATTGAGAACATTAAGCAGGTCTTGACGCCACTGGCTACCAATAGTGTACTCAAAATCAACCCTCTCGTTACCCTCGCAAACGCCTACTTTGCAGGCTACACTACAACACAGGATACTTCGTACTTGGAATCGACAGACCAACTGCTCAATGAGGCGAGCGATATCGCAACGTCTGCCATATCTGCGGATAACCTATCCCGTGTTACATGGCTTGTTCTTATCGGAGAAAGTTACAAGAGTAGGTATCATGCGGCCAAGCTCGATTCCGATTTAGATCAGGCCGTACAGTTTCTTAACGAAGCTTTCGATGTGGCATTTCTCAACGCAACTAGAGATCTTTCGAGACTCGCGTCAATCGCGAAAAGCCTTACATCCGCATTGAAAATGAAGGGAGACTGGAAAAGGGCATATCTCGTCATCAAACAAGTGGTACCTTTGATCGCCGCGACCACGCCACGCTTTCTGGATATTTCCGAGAGCCAGTTTCTGCTCTCCAAGTACTCAACACTAGCATCTGAGGGTGCAGCCCTTGCGATGAGTGCAGGTTGTGAGCCTATGGAGGCCATTCAACTGTTAGAAGCAGGCCGCGGGGTGGCCATGTTGGCCTTGAACGAACTCCGTCTTGACTTGACCTCAGCTGCTGCTATAGGTGCCCAGCATCGCGAAAGGCTTTCAGTTTTTCAACAGGAGCTTGAATATACATCGCCCACTTCAACTTTGAATGTTGAAATTGATACCCATGGAGGAGAAGAAATTCTGAAGCAACTTGCTCGACGGATACAAGTCGGTCGAGACCTCAACGAATTTGTCCATAACCTGCACGCCCGCAATTACCAGATGGCCTTCTCTGAAACTGTAAGAAGTGCCCATCTAGCCCAAGCGTCTTTGGGTGGCCCTATTGTTGTCATAAATGTGCACTATCGCTGCGATGCGTTTTTGATCACAGGGGCCTTGACACGAGCCTTGACTTTACCGAAGCTATCGATGCAGGCAGTACACGATAGGGTTGATGAGGGTAACTTTACAAGTTTGCCTGTTCTTGAATGGCTATGGGATAGTATTGTTAGCCCAGTGCTCGATGCTCTTGGATATACTGGCCGGCCTTCTCGGGATGATCTGTGGCCACGTATCTGGTGGATTCCTACAGGATCTTTGAGCAAATTCCCACTGCATGCTGCGGGCCATCACTTGGAAGAGCAGTCTTTCAACAGTACTATCGACAGAGTCATATCTTCCTACAGTCCGTCGATTAGAGCTCTAGTAGAGACTGTCAATCGAGGGGAGAACACAGGGCGTAACCAGCCACAGCAGGCTCAGCAGGCTTTGATCGTTTCCATGGAGCACACACCAGATACTACCGCACGCCTCCCAAACGCAGCCGCAGAAGCCAAGGCTGTTGAAGAGGCCTGTGGCAAAGTGTCAATCAGAACCATTCGTCCGGATCGATGCACCAAAGATTCCGTTCTCGCACATTTGCCCAGTTCTGATATCTTTCACTTCGCTGGGCATGGTTACACTGATAATGCTGATCCATCAAAAAGCCACTTACGCCTTGAAGACTGGAAGACCGACCCGCTCACTGTTTCAGACTTGATTGCAATAAACCTTCGCAAGCAAAAGCCGTTTCTCGCCTATCTTGGAGCTTGCGGCACGGGCGAGATACAAGATGCCAGGCATCTTGACGAAAGCGTACATTTGATCAGTGGCTGTCAACTAGCTGGCTTTCGACACGTGATTGGAACACTATGCAGGGTAAGTGACAAGACCTGTGTAGACGTTGCAGTCCTCACGTATGAGGTGATCTGTCAAAAGAGACTCACGGATGCTTCAGTAAGTGAAGGCTTGCATTACGCTGTTCGTGAGTTACGAGACCGTTGGCGACATGACTATAAACAACAGTTGTGGAAAGAGAATACCTCTAATTTTCAACGCGAAGCAAATCGCGATGCAGGCATGCAGAATACGGGACAGAAATTGGATTATGGATTGAGAGATATAGTTGCCTATGATTCAGATGATGATACTTCCGGAAACACTCCTTTACAATGGGCTCCATATGTTCATTACGGGTGTTAGATGTAGTGCTATATACTATATTATTATCTTGAACTCATAGACATTTATTCTAGGTCCGTCGACAGGGAGCCAAATCGAACACGGTTGAGTTCCAGATTGTAAAACACTTACATCCTTAGTCTGTCGCCTCGGGGCTCGATAGACCTGGTGGAGCCCATCGCGGAAAGCCGAACTTCGGGCTTCAGTGGCTAGGTGTTCAATATCGAGGACAACCATGCATCGAAACGAAAAGACTTTAGAAACTAATCTAACCTCGACCCGGTTTCAATTTCACTTCATCACGTCACATGACCGAATACACTACAAAGGCTCTGAACCCTCCGGAGTTCGATAAAGGCCTAAAGGTTGCAAAGTTTACTTGTTACCCCTGTTCATTTAAAAGACAGCTCAAACTTGTGTTCTTCCCGAACACAAAAGGAAAAGCACGATTTTGCCCTGTGATATAGTTCATGGCCGTTGAGGTATTCAGCATCCGGCATTTTTGAGTGTCCACAGACTCTTGGCAGTTTCAGAGATCCAAGAGCAAATAGTTACATTAATCAAACGCATGAGAGTGATGTTCCTCGAGAAAGTAAGCACTGGTAAATTAGCATCCCCTGATTCGCTAATTTAAAGGAGCTAATAAACAATATTGGGTGGCAGTGCAGTACATCTTCTGCATCCCATTTTTCTTCTCAACCCATTAGTTCTCGTTGTGGTTTTTAAAAGATTGCAAGAGGTCTGTTGCAGGATGGCGAGTATCTCGATAATTGTCTCGCCTTCCAGTTCACTAAATCCAAGCTCCCGGTTGATCGTCGCCCGCAACTGGTTTTAAACCTCCGAAGGGATACCTCCATCTATGAACCTGCTGTAGTCGGCAATTGTTTCCGAGGAGCCGTTGGCTGCGTAGGCTCCATGGCTGTAGTCATTATCTTCATATAGCCTTGTTAGATGCCTGCATCATAAGCCGTTGTTATGTTACTACTCACATGGAGAAACTGTCTGTGCATCAGCGTCTGGGAAGATTATTTTGTACATTCCGTGCCATCTCTGTGTATCGCGACCCATCTCATTCGATTCTGTTTCCATTTTGGTTCGTTTCCTTGAACGGAGGCGATGTTCTTGCTCAGCGTTTAGGCCCTCCACGTCTGCGGATTCCCGCAACATGCAAGGCTCCACAGAGCGGACGTGTTCCTTAAGGCCAGCACTGTTATCAAAATAGGATAGACATCGAGAACATATGTAACGTGGAGTACAGTGTTTTCGAAAATTAAGCTCCCTCGCAAATTGTTAGTAAGCTATCCAGGATGAGGTATAGTAAAGAAGGGTACTAACTTCAATCTGTGAAACTGGACCCAGCCCCTGGAACATGTCTGTCCATACTTACTGGGATCGCGTTTAAAGAAAAGGACAAGCTAGAGGAGAGTTGTTGTCCTTTTTAATGCTGTCTGTTGTTTCCTGGGTCGTCTGTGTTGCGGTCACGAGGCGATGACTTCGATCACTGGAAGAAGTTGATGCCAAACCATGAGAAGTTCCACTGAAGGAAGTTGACCTAGATCCTCGGTGGAATAGTGATGATGAATCACAACTGCCATGAGTGGTGCTTCTCCGGCCAACTTGATGAGTTTTGGCCTTTCTTTTTGATGGAAGTGAAGTCTGGTCCCAGGACTTATAAGTCGGTCGTGTTGGCGAGTTGGGATTGATACCGGTTTCCGGGCCATCGACAGTGCTTGATCGCCTCTTGTTCCCACGAATTGTTGGGTTTCCATTATCCGACTCATGGAGAAAGCTGGTACTAATGGCAAGATTCAAAGGATTCTCTCCGTATAGGTATGTTGCATGTGACCCCGAGCGATTATGAAACCGAATCAGACTTTGCTTCACCTCGGCTGAGCGACAGGGCTCTTTAGAATGCCGCAATGTCAAATAACCCATTCAGCTTGGCGGCACAACCATCTTTCATTCGGCCACAGCCCATCGAGATAAGACGGGCGAGGCGTTCAAGCGCTGACACCAAGCTCAGCTCCATCCTGAGTTCAAGTCCACTTGGAGATTGACCCCACTTTAGACCAGCGATTGGGGCGAATTGAGTCGTGCCTGGCCTGGCCTGGCGCGGCCCAAGAAACCCTGCTTCTGTAAGGATCATTGATTCGATTGTTGGCCTCTGGTTCTTGAGCTGTCAATTGGGCAAACCGCGAGAGGGGTGACGTCTCGCAACCCTGTTGACCAATATATGGACAGCATTGGCCCATACAAGATTGGTCACAAATATGCGATCACCTGCGGGAGGCCAACCATTGCGATGGCCTGACGAGGCATTTTTAGCTGTCTGTTGTTTCCACCTACGAGCCACCAAATCATCATTTAAGAAGTGGCTCAGGACCTAAACCTCGAGCTGTGTTCTCAATCACTATTTCAACTCTAACGCAGCCTCAACTATTCAACTCTCAACCCCAAGATGGATATCAAAGACGTCTCAAACGAGAGCAAGTACATCGGCTATCTGAAGCAACTTCAGGGCGCTGCAGAGCGAGCAGCCCGGAGAAAGGGTCAAGCCGTGCGAGATCACCCCCCTTCTCAACAAGTCGTCTCGTCCTTCTTGATGAAGCTCATGGCCAACTCATATCGCCCTCAGCCGGACGAAAACACAATCGCTACCACGCAGGTCCCCGCGCCTTACCCACCTTGCATTTATTCCGCCAACGACCGAGAACCCATCATGATCTCCGACATGAGACTTGAAACTCATCATCGAGGGAAGAACATCATGCTGCGCGTCCTCACGCCCCCGGACCGCATGACGGCTGTGATGGCTATTGTGGAGGATGAGAATGGAATCGCTGTGTTGCTCCAGCTCTATCACCAACCTGAAGAGACCATCGTCCCTGCCACTGAGATCCTCAGCCCGAACATGGTCTGCATCCTCAAAGAACCCTTCTTTAAATGCGCCACGGACGGTACATACTCGCTAAGAGTCGACCACCCTAGTGATATTATCTGGCTGGACGGAGCTGACGATCGCATTCCCTCGCACTGGAGGCCATCGATGGTGATCTCAGGCAAGAACAGCACAGACCTTCGAAAGCAAGGGAACGACGCTGTACAGGCCAAGAAATGGGCTGAAGCACTGCGACTGTATGTTTCTCAACTTGGCTTTTCTGACTTTGAAGATCAGGCCAAGCAGTTGGGCAGCCGAGAGCACATAATTGACAGCCATCCAGGTACTCTTCAGCTATTCAAGCGGGTCAAAACTTACAAGAGAGACAACTCGCTTTCCTCAACCGCTCATTCGCAAACCTGAACATGGACCGACCGAAGCAGGCCTTGTTAGATGCCGAGAAAGCCACCAATCCTGCGATTCCATCCGAAAAATCTCTCTTTCGCAAGGCTCGAGCATTGTATGAGCTCGGCGACTATCTGCAGAGTCTCGAGATGCTGGAAAGACTGACACAATTATTCCCTGAGAACAAGGCAGCCAGCTCCGAGAAAGATCGGCTCAACGAGCGACTCAACGAACAGCGAACAGGTGAGTACAAATTCAAGCAAATGTATAAGCAGGCAGAAAAAACACCTCCCCTCATCGACTGTGCCACCTTTTCAGCTCCTGTAGAGATTCGCGAGTCGCCTGGCCGGGGCAAAGGGCTCTTCACCACCAAGGCGGTCTCAGCAGGGGAGCTTCTGCTCTGCGAAAAGGCATTTTCCTACAGCTTTGGCGGCGATGAACAATCCACAAAGCAGACCAGAATCCTGATGAATCTTGCCACCAAGAGGATGGTAATGGGTGGCCAAGCACGTCTCTTGACCCTAATTGTACAGAAACTGTACCACAACTCGTCGTTGTGCGCCGAGTTTGGAGACCTTCACCACGACGATTATCAAAAGGCTACGGCCTTAGAGACTGACGGAACCCCTGTAGTCGATTCGTGAGTTGTCTCCCGCCATTTTGACTAGTAAACCTGTTAAGCTATGCGGCTAACTGAGACTCAGATTCCTGGTAGAAAAGATTACCTCCCTTGATTGTTTTGGTGCTCCAAGGACGAGCCGCGAGTCATTCCTCCAGGCAACTTCCAGCAGCAGAGATATGACGGGTGGCGAAGATTTTAAGTACTCAACCTCAGGCATTTGGCTCCTCGCTTCTCGTATCAACCATTCCTGTGTGGGCAACTGTCGACGCTCCTTCATCGGAGACATGCAAATCGTGCGCGCCACGAGGGACCTCCCTGCTGACACTGAACTCTTTTTCTGTTATCGTCTTCCTGTTCCCTTCGAATCTTACCAAGAGACCCAAAAGGGCTTGAATCACTGGGGGTTTATGTGCGACTGCGGGTTGTGTTTGAGTAAGAAAGCCACGTCGAGGTCCGTCTTCCGGAGACGCAAAGTGCTTGCCGACGACCTCCAGAGGCTTCATGATCACCCTGGCTCAGCCAGCGGAGCCAAGGCAAGTCGCCTCATGAAGGCTCTCGAGGAAACCTACCCGACAAACAACGACTGCGCCATTCGGCTAGAACTCTGGGAACCCTACTTCGCCTTCGGCGCCCACCTACTGAAGAATGACCAGCTGAGTACTGCGGCCGAGATGATCCTCAAGGGCCTCGAGGCTCTGGGACACAGTATAATTGCATGTCCGCCTAATGACATTACGGATCGGCCGGGACTCGAAGTTGAACGATGGGGGGTGGCGAATGACGCTGTGCCATGGGCATTCAACAACCTGGCGTATGTGTATCGCCAACTTGCTCCTGAACTATGCTTGGATGCAGAGCATTACGCTGAAGTGTCTTATACCATGGTCGTGGGCGAGAAGGAAACCTGGCCCGAGGTGTTTTCGAGTTCTTCGTGATGGATACGCCATTTGACTTTCTGCAGCTTGTCACTCTGTTTGTCTAGCATAATTCAGCATCTCTCTATGATGGAGGGACCATGCCTCTGATAATAAAGCAGCATAAAATCGCCTATCGCAATAGAACGTATTTCCTGAAGCCACTGCTAAAGTCCAATCTTTGTGCTGTGGCCGCTGCACTCCGAGTATCTTTAGGTCTGACACTGTACTAAAAGACTCCTATTGATGATGCCTTCTTCGGTATGACGATTCCTGGTCGCGACTGGGAAGTTGACAATAACTCAAAGTATTGGCTCAATCCTTAATATAACGGACGCTCGATTCAGTGTGGGTATTACATGTCAAACATCAATTAGCAGACTAATAAATCTTCCAGCACAGAAGCTGTGCAATAACAACATCCACCTTAGACTCTCTTATCTTTTACACTATCACTACCACTTTCTCCTACTTTCTCTTCTTCAACATAGCTCTCGGCCTCTTAACCAAAAGGTATCTTTCACAGTCGATGACCATCACACTCCTATGCTCCCTCAAAACAATGTCTTCTCGCGCCTTATATCCTGATACCTTACTAGCTTCATAATGAACAGCCCGTAAAACTTCTGTCGCCAAGCTTTTGAGATTGATCCTTGTGTGAGCTTCAGCAAGACTTTCGCTGGCGAAGGATAGGAATGTCAAGTGCGCGATATACAGACGGCAGAAAATAGTAGTACATCCGCTTGAGATCACTGTTCGTGGATAATATGGCGTGGAAATGCTGATTACAAAACTGCCTATCGTGATTCCCAATGCAGACAAATTTTCTTTGTTCCCGACATTCAGCCATGCCCTCTCTCAGAATTTTAATAGATTGGCCTGATTATGTCACTTATTCTAGCAACGACCCCGCTTCCGCCTACGTCATGCCTGTAGTAAGCTGAAAAAGAAAATTGAGTAGGTAATCAATTCTTGGCCACTCAGATGTCCGAGCCGCGTTTGTTGGAAGAGCATTGCGCAAAAGATCATACGACTCATGCTGCGGGAGGCCCATCAGACACACAGTGAAAGTAGCTTCCGTGAAGGGATGGGACATAATAGCCTTGTGTATCAACAGAAGAATCTTCTTCCCTCCTTTATTTAATCTATCGGTATGATAGCATAAGCAAACCTTCATAACATCAACGCACAAGGAATAATTTGTTTTAATTCTCAAACTCTATCCAGAAGATGGAAGCGCGTCAGAGGCATATAGACGCACTAGCTGCTGTCGATAGAATTCCTGTTCATAGCAGAACGTCTTCTTCAAATCCATACCAGATCCAACCGAGCGTTAACAACATACGCTTCAACGAGGACTATCGGGGTTCATTTCATCTTGAACCATCTACCCCCGATGATGACGATCGATATTATTCATACTCTGACGAGTCACCGCTTCCGGGAAGCCTCGACGAAGACATCTCTCCATCATCTTCGGTCATAGATGCAATGGAGAAGCTTTTCATAGATTACAGTCAGACGGAAACACGGAACAATACAGCTAATTCCAGATATGATCAGCTCACTAGGTCTTCAGTTATGCGAAACTGTGAGACAAGAGCCCGTCATCCTGCAGAAGAAAGTTACAAGACCTCCAAGGGAGTTACCCTGACAGAACCTTTCGTTTTTATATGGCGTACGCCTCTCTTTTATTATTCGGCTGTGGTATATACGTACACTAATCATAAACCAGCGAAATTCCCCTCAGGGATGCAGAACTCGCCGATGATAGCCAAGTGGGAAGTTTGCCGTATCGCATACCATTGTTCTTTGAGCCCAGAAGATGTATCCCTGGAGTATCTCTCACAATGGAGAGATC
Organism: Fusarium pseudocircinatum; assembly: GCA_013396035.1. Taxonomy (NCBI): domain Eukaryota; kingdom Fungi; phylum Ascomycota; class Sordariomycetes; order Hypocreales; family Nectriaceae; genus Fusarium; species Fusarium pseudocircinatum. The sequence continues at coordinate 23,472 of JAAOAS010000212.1, forward strand.
AAGAAGTCTTCTGGAAAGACATGAAACAGCACAGTTGTTTCCGCCATAAAACCCTCCCAGCAAAGTGCAATAGAGAAGTATGGGACCAAGGTCATGGACAAGATCTCGACATGGAGAGGGCGGTAGAGTACAAGGCCAAGCTAAGTTTTTCCAATCCAAACAGGAAACCAACGCTGGAGGTTGAGATACCTGTTTTGGGACAAAGCTGCAGACTCCGCCGAAAATTTGGGTTTAATCGTTTTATAGAACTTCAGCTCCTCTTTAAGGATGGATGCACGACCATCCTCAAGAACAAAGATGAAAAGAGAGCACTAGCCAGGTGGCTAGTCCAAGAGCGCCATTCATTTCTGTCTCAGGAATGGGTAGCGTGTTTCATCGAGGAAATAAGATCAAAAAAGCGAAAACAAGGCTTAGCCGCACCTAAGATAACCGGCAAGCGCGTTGTTTTGTTCGCAGAGCACGTGGCAGGACTCAACATGGGCTCTAACATGTCTGCAAGGGCTAGTCAGATCAATCACCAATCAGCTTTCACGACATTTGATTCATTTTGCGACAGGTATGATCTACTGGACTGGCTTTTGCAGCTTGATTCCAACGCAGATCAACCTTTTATTAAGCTCTTTCATCGAATTTCACTAGGTAGCTTCGCAAGGCCCATTGTATGTTCTCGACAGACATCATTACTAACACAAACATTACTCATGTTTACAGGCCTCAGCAAAACAACCCGTACTGTAGTGCTTACGGAAAATTCTATTCGGCATAGACATACAGATATTGAATCTCCAAATGGCACGCCCATGAACGACGGCATTGGAAGAATTTCTTACTCGCTTTTGAGTGAGGTGCGAGATGTCATGGGCCTGGACTTTCTCCCGACAGCTATTCAAGCTAGGATTGGAGGCGCTAAAGGGCTCTGGATGATGGATTCAAGCCCTTGTCCCGCAGATGAGCGCTGGATCGAGATATACCCATCACAGCAAAAATGGGACTGCAACTGGTCTGATCCCGACCATCGAACATTGGAAGTGGTTTCCGTTTCTTCTTATACGGGACCAGCCGCTCTAAATCTTCAATTCATTCCAATCTTGGAAGAGCGAGCAATTGATCGAAAACTCATGCGCACAACTATTTACGAACGCATAGACAAGCACCTCCGTAACGACCTGGACAATGCCAAAGCAGCCATGGAAATACCGGAAGTCTTTCGAAGGTGGATCCATGAAACTTCTTGCAAGAAATTTGGCGACAGCCAAGATGACACATCATGGTTTGTGGGAGGTTTGCCTGGAAATTGGCCCAGGACGATGAGCTTTCTTGCTGACGGCGGTTTCGACCCAAGGAGGCTCGAGTTCCTAAATAACATGATGTTCGATCATCAAAAACAGCGTTGGAAACAGATGGAGACCAAACTTCATATCAGAATTGCCAAGTCAACTCTCGCATTGATGACTATCGACTTCCAAGGGGTCCTGGCGCCAAATGAAGTCCAGCTGTGCTTTTCGCCAGCATTTGATGATGGGCAACAGACCCTTGATGATCTCGGTGGATTTGATGTGCTCGTTGGTCGTTGCCCAGCACATCTACCAAGTGATATTCAAAAGGTAAAAGCTGTCTTCAAGCCAGAGCTACGACACTTTAAAAATGTCGTTATGTTCTCTTCCTTAGGCGACGAGCCATTAGCAAATAAGCTCTCCGGAGGGGATTATGATGGAGATAAGGCCTGGATTTGTTGGGACCCAGATATAGTCGACAATTTCAAGAGTACTGACGTGCTGTCGCCGTACAATTTCAAGGAGTACTTCCAGCCCAACATTCAGACATTAGGCAGTCTAGCATCACGATACGGCACGCCTCACTATTTGAATATTTTTTTGGAAGAAGCCTTCGACTTTCACCTCAATCCCTCTTTCATGGGCATTTGCACAGGGTATAAGGAAAGCTTGGCTTATCATGAGGGCAGTGTCGGAAATGAGACCGTCGTCAAATTGAGCATGCTTTTGAGTGCGCTCGTGGACCAAGAGGAGAGCGGATTCGAATTTGATGACAATATTTGGTGTCTTATCAAGGAAGAGCAGTGTGGCGGCAAAATGTTCCTGAAAGCTCCAGCTTATAAAACCGACGACTTTGCAGCTTTAGCTACCTCGAATCATGTTATCGATTTCCTCAAACTTGCAATACACCAGCGGATACAAGATGGGATTAGAGAGTTTTCTAATTACCGAACAGATTCTGGTATTGGATATGATAAGCCGGTGGTCACCACGTTCGATTCGGACCTTGTTAGCTACTGGAACGATTTTGAGGAGCGAACAAATCAGATGACATCACTACTCGATCCATCTTCCTGCTGGTTCAAAGACTTTCGGTCGAGGCTCAATCATGAAATAGATGAATGCCAGACATCTTGGGGGAAGGCGATGGCTGGCAAAGAACACTATTCTACCAAGGTTATCCCTATTCATGAACGGTGGAAGGGCATCTCACCAACTGCTAAAAGCGACTCGCCAGTTGCATCTCTGATGGCATCTTCACTCGAAAATGGGGTAGGTGGCTCGAGAGATTTAGGACCTTGGGACCTTCTCAAAGCCAGTCTCACCTTCAAGAGGCATCATCAACATTCCAAGTTCGTTTGGCACATAGCAGGTCGCCAGCTGCAGTTTATCAAAGCATGGAGAGGACGAGGTGGTGATGAGAATGATATGCTACTACCAATTCCTGTGGTCTCGAGGATGTACAGAATCCTGCGTCCAGATACAAAACGAATTGAGAGGACCCTTGCTAGTCAAGAAGAGGACCTCGAAGATGCTTGATAGTAGGGATGGTTGTTCAATTTATCGGTTTGTGTAACTAAAGTTCTCGAAGACCCGAGAAAAGGGGATAACTTCACCAGTTCAGAAAAGGCAATGGGAGAAATCCCTTGTAAATACACATTCAGAACATTATACCGTTTAAAGTAAAACTATAAGAAAACGAATCAGGTATAAAATTAGGAGAGACATTAAATAGACATTAACGTTCGTTACTAGATAGAACTTATAGTATTACAGATTTAGGATTAAAGACAGTAAAAATATTAAAGATTTAGGTTAACAAAAACTAAGACAACCTCTTTATACCTCATATTTATATATACTTAAAC
>JAAOAS010000213.1:0-60429 GCA_013396035.1 Fusarium pseudocircinatum
TTTGTATATATATATATATATATATTAAAATAAAATAATAAATAACCCAAACCACAAGTCTGCCTGAATGAATAATAATCGTTACAACGCAAGGGATACCGATAGTCCAGGTTGCGAAATGAAACCGATGAGGTCTTTTTGATGTTATCTCGTCCTTAATGAAGGTAACCCGCATTGAGCTCATTTCCTGCCTTGTCCCCTTCGCATCTCTTGAAACTTATCTCATCCCAATAAATGATTACCACAACACTATTAATACCGTCTGCCCCATGTTGACTTAGCGATATCACGATTATCATCAACCTGGAGAGCAAGTCTGCCTCGCTTGCAACAGGTCAAACGATCCCAAATACTGTTAAAATTAGCAAACCTCGGTACTTGCCAACCCAAAACTACCTCCCTTACCCATCATCCATACTTACTAACCTTACGCAAACAGCTGTATGTACCTGACCTCATGCCCAGGGCACACTAGCTCTAGTTCCCATTCGTTCGACGTGTCTCTGCACAGCCCTCCACACCATTCTGGCCCTACATAAACGTATCCCGCGGGGAGGGAGAATCTTGTGCGCTTAGACGCCTGTACTGTACATCAGATCTGACGCACCAAATCCCGTTCCGTGTGGTTGGCCTTTTAATTGGTATTCTGGATGAAAAGGGACCACCCACATCCACAGAGTACATGGAAGTCTCTTACCATCAAAACTACTAAGGTACCTACGGACCAGCGCTAGCCGCCCGGCTTTCGCCCTCTCTCTCTCCTCGTCCCAGTAGAAGCTACCAAGAGCGGAATCTTCCAAAGTAACATAAATTGTCAGAGTCCTGGCCCCTAGACCAGGTTTAGCTCCTATCGACCAACCTTATTAATTGTAACGCTGTCGCTGCTTGCATTTACTCGTGCCGTTGTGCTGAGGTACGGATTACAGGACAATACCTGCCCGCCGCACCGCAGCCCACCCGCCGCAACCCAAGCAACTCATCTCCACCATCATCTTCGCTGCGCATCCAACGGACTACAGCAGCATTCCCCATCCTCAATATCATACACAAAACAATACCGATTTTCTACACGTCGCGTTCATCTACTTCAAACTACACCGTTCCCGCCCAAACTGCGCGTTTCGCAACCCCTTCCACGCGTCGGCCGCCGTGATAGGACAGTCCCCCCGCCCATTGCATCACCTTGAAAGCGCACAGCCCCCGGCATCGCCACGGTGCCTGAAGGCTGACTCCAGAGTCTGCCTTGTCTACACTATTCTACAGTACTTCGTCTGCTTCTAAACTCGGAAACATCATGGATCAACAAGCTCAACGAGGCCGGTCCCCTTCGACTGGCCATCAACAGCCTCATATAAACCATTCTCATTCCCCGTCGCCGGCGCCCTATCAGCATAACGATCCATCCGTTGGCCTTGGTCTCACTCTCGACCAGTCCGCTCAACAATCTTACGAGGCCTTTAACAGTTCAGGCTTTCTCAGTCCTCAGCAATCGCCTTCTTTCCTTCCTCCTGCGCATCAACAGAGCAACTCCTTCGCTCAAGCCAACTTGTCCGACCCCGCTATTCTCGACCCCAATAACACCACCTCATTCGGACAGCAGCCTGCCAGCTCCAACACTTCGCTACCCTTCAATAACCAGGCTCAGGCAGCTTACCTGTCGCCGAACCTTAACGATAACGACTTCTCTCTCTTTCCGAACACTAGTGGCCAGGGCGACCAGTTCAACGCCCCCTTGTTTGACCAGTCTACGCTCAACCCTAACGACATGAATACCATGGCGTCGCAAGGGCATCACTCGCCTACCCCTCCTCATCTATTCCAGCACGATGCTCAACAACCTGGTTCTGCTCACCAGTCGCCCGCCTTTAACCAGCACCAGTTCTCTTCACCACCCAGCCATTCGCGACATACTTCACTCGGCCCAGCAGATGCTTTGCTCCCAAACCAGATAGCTGATTGGAACCAGCCTCAATTCCAGCGCCACCGTCGCACGCCCTCTGAGTACTCAGACGTCTCGTCCGTGGCTCCATCACCGAACCTTGTTAGTGCTGAGTCCTTTGAGACTGATATTGGGGGGCACTCGCCCGCACACCATCCTTCTGATGGCAGTCTGTATCAAGAGGTTTTGAGTATGGGTAACTTTAGTCTCTCCGACCCTCAAGTCGGTGGTAGTCCTGGACACCAGGGCCGTAGTCCTTCCCATAGTCCCGCAATCAGCCCCCGCATTGTTCCTCAGCAGATGCCGGACCTGAACCAGCTGAATCAAAACAGTTTTGGTTTGGCAGGCTCTCACAATCCATATGGAGTTCCCTCTACCTATCCTGACGTTTCAGCGCCCGTCGAGGCCTTCCCTTCCCTCCAGCCTTCGGGCGCTGATTTGTCGTCGATGGCCCCTCCTGCGATCAACATTGACTTTGCGCCTACAAATGCTAAACAAAGTGCTTTTGATACTCCCAAGTCTCGTATGGATCAGGATTCTCTGACCCCTCCAGACAGAGGTATGTTTGAGGCCGAAGCCATTGCTCTTGAAACCAGCTCACAAATCTTAGGTCGCCCCCGATCTCGTCCACGTGCAGTGACAGACCCTTTTCATCCAGGCGGCGGTCTGCTAGGTCGCCAAGGAAATTCCAACATCATCTCGCCTTCCCTAGGCGCCGACTTAGCAGCAAGAGCAGACTCCAGATCTTTATCTCCTCTGGACAGGCAAGGAGGGACTTCACCGTCCAGGAGAAGACAGTCTACATCGGCTGTACCCAACAACGTTATCGCTCTCAGACTGGCCGATCCTGAGTACCAGAACAACCAGGATAGCGGGGCTGCCAAGCGGGTTCAGAAACACCCTGCCACTTTCCAGTGCACATTGTGTCCCAAACGATTTACGCGTGCTTATAACTTGCGTTCACATCTGAGAACGCACACGGACGAGCGTCCTTTTGTGTGTACAGTGTGCGGAAAGGCATTTGCTAGGCAACACGATCGCAAGCGACACGAGAGTCTCCACTCCGGAGAAAAGAAGTTTGTATGCAAAGGCGATCTCAAGGTTGGAGGTCAATGGGGATGTGGGAGAAGATTTGCCCGTGCCGATGCTCTAGGCCGTCATTTTAGGTCCGAAGCTGGCCGCATCTGCATCAAGCCTCTATTGGATGAAGAAATGATGGAACGACAGCGACTCTGGCAACAACAACGGATGCAGCAGAACATGGCGCAGAGCATGGCCGTTGCATCCACCATGCCAATGGATGGCCCTATTTATCCTATGGATCCTTCTGGCAACCCAATGCTTCCAGCGGCTCTCTTGGCCCAGTATCCTGCATTAGCTCAGCTGAACTGGTCTACACCTGATGTGAACGCTGGCATGGACGACGAGGTTAGTGGCCGTTCATCCTTTGATGCCAGCGACTACGACGAAAACGAAGACGGTGGGTATGTGAGTGGCCCAGGCACGGGGTTTGGTGAGGGTGGGATGGGTCAAGGCTTTGGTGAAATGGGATACGCGAGCGACTTCGGGGGCCGGTAAAAATGGGATCACTCGCCATAAGAACATGCATACATTGTTGACGCGATCAATGCCCCTTTTTTTTTCTTTTTACTTTCTCAGTTATCGGCGTTCTTTACCTTGCGCCTTGCTCCTTTCTCTATCCCTTGGGGAATCTTTGGTTTCTACTTTGCAGCCGTCTTTTGGATATGCTAGATGCGACGTGGTTACTGCATCACAACTGTTATACATACAATTGGATCCGGCGTGATTTTTATCATTTTTATTCCTTATTTTTTTGGGGAGTGCTTGGGTATAGACGATATGCGCATAGATACCAAATCTAGTCTGTTCTGTTCATTCAATATGACGTGTTTATTTGTTATTTCTCGTTCAGTTTGATTAGGTTTTATAGGTAGCTGAAGCTTGCTTTTAGATCTCGGTCTGCATGTGGCCATACATTCTGGCAGTTGATCAGACAACATCAACCAGTATAGTAACGATTTTGATTACTTGAAAACAGAAATGGTACTTGGCCATCTAAGCAGACAGTATGAACGATATCGACGTCTAGGTTCCACCACGCATTGACTGGCCCCCCTTTGTTACTTTCGGCCAGCCTTGACTTATGGAAGCCCTCCCTTCCTTGTATATCTGGTAGTATTTGCAGTAAGAGATTATAAAATGCCAAGTCAAACCCACGAATGATAATATCAACGCCTTGCAAAAACACCGCACTGACTTTTCTTCTCCCATTTTTTGAACAAATCCATGGGTTGATGACCACTTCGTTTCTTGAATTAGAGCCATAACCGGATAGCACATACACAGATGATCAATACATCGGCGAGGTTCCAAAGTAATCCTTGAATGTCTTCGCCATGAAATTCTCACAAATTTCACGATGTACAGCCACACAAGACTCGGTAATGAATGGCATCAGGAGAGAATTGCATTCGAGGAGAACCTGCTCGTGTAGCTCGAATTCGTCCCCTTCAGCAGTCGCCGTGCTACCTGAGGCAGTGCTATCAGATCCCGCGGGTGATATTGGACCCGAGGGCGATCGGCCGTGCTGTTGTTGGCGCACCGTCCACTGGGCTCGAACGACGACGCCCACAGGTGCTTTCGCACGAGAGCGAAGGCCATCAGGTATTACCTGAAAGATGGCCTTGTAAGAAATGGTTTTGCCAAGACCGGGAGCGAGATTGACGAGCTCTTGCATCTGAAAAGCGCGAAAGGATTCATCGAAGGCTCCGAAGAAAGGGTCGTCAGCTGTGTCTGCCGGATCAGCTTGGACTTCTTCCAAGCTCGTCACTGTCCGGTGGTGGGCGACAAATGGGTCTACGGCTTGTAGAGCTGCTACCACGGCGCTGGGAGGAAGAGTGCCCGGTATGGGTACAGATATCGAGAGAAGTTGTGTCGAGCGCATTTTATGTAGATTTGGAGGGCTTCTGGCGGTATAGTTCGGTGTCAAGTATCTGCGAACGGGTGTAAAGAAGATGAATAAGAGGGTGCAGAGAGAGCAGTTGATCGTGGTTGTCTTGTTAGGCGAAACTTGGCCAACACTGGCGACTAGAGTCTGCGGAAGTTGGTAATGTTGGAGGCAATGATATCGAGATGTTTATCCTTGTAAGACTGGCCAAGGCGTACATGGTGATTGTCAATGGCGATTGACGATTATTATCTCATTCGAGATAGTTGAAGAGTAAATCAAGGCGGACTGATAGTGACAGCAGCGAAAGAAGAGCCAGCCATAGAGAAAAAGGGCGTTCTTCGCAAAAGCCCAATCAACTTATCCACTGCGATATGCAAGACCAGTACGTGTTAGTCGACGACAGGTTTGTGATATCCAAAGGATAAAAAGATGCTCGACAAGAACAGCGGAGAGTAAGTCAAAGCCTGCGCCTCACAGAGACAGCTTCATGTCCTCTCTTGGCTCTTTGTCCACAAGAAACGGAGATTCAATCCGACGACAAGCGGAGCAGAGCCGATATGAGAGGTATGGATGGCATGCACTGCGCTTCCATGCAGGGCGGGAGTTGAGAAGCGAATAGGCGCCCGCGCGTATCGGAACAGGAGCAGTCAGTTTTGAAGTCTCACAGCCCTTGCACCTCGCTCTCTTCTGCTTTTCTCCTGGGTTCCTGCGAAAGCGATACCAGGGGAACAAAAAAAGAGTAAAGAGGTGATATTGCGTTGTGCTGCGTTGAATGAGTTGGGCAAAGTTACGTTCGAGGTGAGTTGAGGCTAAACCAAATGGTGGCTGAAGAGTTAAAAATATACCGTACCTGCACAGTACGGTACCTCCTAGAGAACTACCCAGTACCCAAGGTATAGTAGTAGGTACCTAAGGCGGGGGCATACGGTGGCTGAGGGGTCTTTGTTACAGTGAGTGTAAGGAGCAAAGAGGGGAGATAGGTATGAAGATGGAAAGAGTGAAACGAGGGACCAGTTTGATTGAAGATTGTTAGTAATGACTTGCAATGCCAATGTGAAAAGGGAGAAACTAACGTAGCTCCGATCACCTTAGGTTAATTACTAGGTATGTATGTACTTTTTTAAATTCCGAGTGTCCCGTTGATGATAGGCGACTGAACTGCCGCTTTGACATGTGTGAAAGGTTGTGTGATATCTCCAGACCCTACTAATAATGTACGAAGAAATGTGTAATTAACCATAGTTAGTAGATGCCTACCTACCTTACCTAGTAGCTAATTGAGTTAAGGTTGGTATCCATACCCATCCAACTCGGCACCTCAAGTGACAGACACTCTTCTCCTAATAACCTTGGGTATTTGGAATTGCTACCTTTGCTCTCCAAGGCCAACTCCAGCTTATCCCCATGTTGAGGCGATTGTCCGGCTCCTTTTCTTCCGTGATCCGCCAGCCACCTGCCAGAACGAGAGAGGCTCCCCCAAAGAGGAGCACTCCAGACGAACTGATGGGCATGGCGATATCCTTAAACTGAACGGGCGAGGCCCAAGATTAGATGCTGCGTTGCGTTGCAGCCAATTCACGAAGCACGGACGACGGCTGACTTGCCGGAGACGAACGAACTATAATGGATCTCGCCCTGCCAATCTTTGGTCTAGAAAAATCATGTGCTACAGTCCAGACCAAAACCATCAACGGCCGGCATCAACTCATCATTCCGAGCCCGACACCAAGTCCTGCTCACGGCCCGATCCGGCAGTTGGCCGACTGTACAGCATATATTGTACTGTGGAATTTGTTTGACACCTTGAGACTGCGTTATTTGTAGGCGTCGACTTTTTATGCTCATGTTTTAGCTTGGTGCCTTGAGTTCCCACCAGAAGCCGGAATGTAGTCGGATGAATTGCATGAGGGCTTCCTGCACCTGTGTCAGCATGGGAGATAGAACGATGGAATTGCGGCCCGTCTTGCAGCTCAGGTCTAAGAATAAACTCGCATTGTTACCGGCACTGGGTATTGCTAGGTAGTCTAGGCAGTCTAGGCCGTGAGAACTTACAGTAAGCCAAGTCCAAGACAATCTCGTGGGTTGGGTTATGTTAGGTTAAGCCGAGACCCTGTGTTACCTTTCTCGGCCTGGGTAACTTGCCTGCAGCTATCGTAGTCAGGAACCGAGTGTTCTATGAATATCATCACACTCACATGGTAGCATCAATTAGTGAATGCACAGCATTGCATCGTCTCTAGCTGCTATCGATTGATGCTGGGGTGGTCCCGTTTGAGATAGCAACTCATGGCTCAGTCGCTAACGCCAGCTCTGGATTATCGCCAATCCCAGCTAAGTAGAGATTTCGTCTGGGCAACTCTGGCAAATTCAGAACGATGGAGCCAGTACCCATCTTGCCTGCACCACGGCTCCCAATCCCCAACTTCCTCAGTTGTAAATATTTGCCGACTCATTCTTGTTTCTCCCTTGACAATCGCGGCAACCATCAGGTCTGACCGCTTGTAAGGCGTCAGGCAGGAGAGCAAATAGTTCTTCTTGTTTCGCCGGTTTTTGTGCGGAGACATCCATCCTTGAGTAGGAATGAACTGATACGTTAACAGATGGTGCATGAAAGCGGCCCCATCAACTCACTTCAACGGTTCAGGTCCACTGTCCATATTCATCGTCCACATTCAAGACGGCCACGTCGTTGTTATCGTCGTCGATCCCAGCTCATATGGACCAGGCGGCATTAAAATTGCGGCCTTTTTCAACGAATTTTGGATAACACGGCGTAGGTATGTACATGCGCTGGAGGCGGTGAAGGTTTGGCGATACCTATTCGAGCCAAGCTTTGGTCTAGGATGAATGCACAGGGCTAACGTCTTGCAGGAAGCGCAGGGACTGTGCAGCATCCTGTGGCGTTTGTGGATTTTGTCGAGTCGTCCCAAGACCCCAACCCGCGGATACGTAGTCCCATATGTGCGTAGTACTGTAAGTTAGTCTGTACTGTAGCTGTGCTGCATGATCAAATCAAAGCAGAACCCCAGTCGCTGGATGTGTGTTCGTGTGTGACTGTTTAGTGACGGGTGGCCTGGAAAAGCTGTACAAAATACCTCAAGTCGAGCCGTCCAAGTGACTACTGGACCTTGTAGTTGATACTGCCATTTCCTTCCATTGTAATTGTGAAGTTGCCAGCGTCTTCTCAATCTAGCCCCCTCGGGCCTTTCCATACCCGCTCCCCCAATTGCTTTAACTAGTGCAAAGCGAGGACAGTCTGGTGATCTTCAGAAGTTCAGAAGTGTTGGCTGATTAGCGGTCGTCGTGTGAACCAAAAGTAACAGCGAGTCCCACAAAACTTGCCCGATGTTAAGCACAATGAACCTGGAAGACGCGGGGAACGGGAAGGGGACGGGACGTCAACCACAGCCTCAAGGAGCTGATAGCGGATAGCCTTACCTTACCCTTCTGGAAGGAAAGGCGTGTATGCACTATGCACTTCGCGGAATTGGCTCCATTCTGTATTCCCAAGAGCATTGTCAAAGGAACTCAGGTTTGTGCTGCTGAGACGTATCGTGTGCCCCTCGAAGTAACGATAAATGTCACACATGTCTCAACATGTATGTCCGTATTGGCCCCGTGGAACAATCAAGCCCGCGTGATGTCACGAAGATCGAACGACAAAACCATCGCCGTCCCATGAGCTGCGCTGTACGGTGTACCACCCTCTGGTAGATAGTCCAGGTGGATTAAAGGTGTCTTTGGGGTAGCACATTGCAGCACATGAGTAATCCTCTCCTTCTACGGGACCAATCAGTCTTGCTGGGAAAGCCAGTCAGAGAACTAACTACAGTTTTCTTGTGAGAGTTTATGACTGGTGACGAGATGGAAGTCAGATCCTAGTTGCCAGATGCATCCAATCCAATGTTGGGCACACAATGTGCACTGTAATGGATGGGTTTCAGACATTGCGACCCTTCTTTTCAAAGTTCCTGCTTCTCTCATTAGTGGAATGCACATGTGAGATTCGGGTGGCTGGGTCGATGAGAAGCTGGCAAGTCATTGGGCTTGGCCAACATGTACCTCAAAGGATCTGATCCAACCGCACGTTGTGCTGCGGCCTGACCTTGCAGACCTGCATCAGCATCAACGGACTCATCTGTGGTTGGTTGACCTGGATTGAGTGGATCTTACGTGCATGTGCAATAACACGACGACAGATAATGTTTACCTGTGATGGTTATAGAGGCTGTCTTTTTATTTTTTTAATTTTTTTTCATGAATGTGCGGGTTGACGTGCTTGATAGGATAATTGATTAGATTCGGTGGAGTCTGGAAAATGTTCTTCTTCCAAGTGATACGGGCTCTGAAGGGAGCAATGAGAGGGTGTGTTAGGCTTGAGGACGGGGGTTGCAGGTTGTGATGGGTTGCTGGTCTGGTGATTGTGATGGTGACGTGCGGCCAACAATATTGATCGAGGTAATAAGGACTCAGGAGTAGCTTCACACGTAGGCAGGTACCTACAGGCAGTGAGTGCAAGTCCTATTCAAAGATAAAAAAGCATTTGAGTGTTTTGATGTAGTCGCAGTATGCTGAATACCTACTTACCTATAGGTAGCGAATAAATATGTACTGCTGTGTGAGCTGAGAAGAACCGGGATCTGTCTCTTATTAGCTCATCGCTTCTAGATAACGAATGCTATCAAAGTTCTCATTATCCTCAAATTCCTTCTAGGTCCCGCAGCCTTTGCATGGTGGCGGCGTGGTTGTTGCGCACTCTTGAGTTAGGTAGGGTAGGTAACTAGGTACCTTGGGTAGTCTACCTAGTAGTACTAAAGGACGAAAGAACCTACGTCCCCTGCTTTGAGCACCGACGGGGCCTTAATTATGAACGTCTCTTGCTGTAACTGTCGCGTTGATTTCCCTGTCCTGTTCCCGCGTTTGCCCGCCTTTTTCGCCTGGCTGCACATCAACATTGGACACTGAACCCTGTCCTTTGCATTGATTCTACCCATTAAACAGTGGCCTTGACAAGTGCAACATCTGAGCAATTCGCCTGTCGACGATCTGAACAGCCAGAACTGGCGTCATTGGCTCTTAGCTCAACCAATTTGTCTTGGCCCGAAGCGCCCAAAAGTATTGTATGGGGACCTTTTACCGAATCGACCTTTCCTTCTTCCCTTGCTTCTCTGGCCATACACTTTCTGCAAATCATTTGCTACTCGTCATCGTGAATTCTTCCCCCTCCTCTTCCTCAGTCTCCCTCCTTTTACATCAAATCCTTTCTCCCAACTTCACCCATCTTGAGGAGACCTACTCGTTATTTGGCCTTGCCTCGAGTGGTCGAGCGTCGTCTTGTGTGGAAGCTCAGTTATTTACACAGCGCGCAACGCAAGAGCCCCGAAAAAAGTAGTCCCGGCCAGACGACGATCCGACGACTAGGGGTGGCTGGTGAAAAGTGACAGTTGGTCGCCCAGGGTTTGTTTTGTCAATTGACTCGGCAGTCAATCAGTACGCACGCTCATCACGTTCCTTCGCCTTGACAAACGCCTCAATTTTGTTTTCTTCGACGATCCGACTCTTTTCTCCCATCACAAGCGCAGCATCATTTAACTATTGCCTACCTATTCTCGACCCTGACAATACATCCGGGTCACGGCGTCGCTTTCGACAGCCTCGAACAAGGCCAGACCCCGCAACTCTGCTGCTTGATATTGCAATCGACTACGACTTACACGAAAACTTCTACGAAACTACGAATTTGCTCGATCACGAACTTGACATCCCACACTGTCCTTTGTTCTGGCGACTTGGCTCAGTTGTCGATACCTTGTCGCCATTCTATCCTTCTTCATACTTATAGCTTCCATGTGCGTTACGTCGCTCAGTCTTCGCACGAGCTCCATTCTTCACAATGGCCGCGGTCGATGTTCTGGCATTCACAGACAATTGGACAAGAAGCGCGCATGGCCTGCCGGTTTTTCAGTGTTTGTCAAGTGCGCCGGTTGATCGCTCCTTGCGTCACCGACTGAGTCTCATTGCCCGTGCCTGGGTTGTTCACAGATTACATAAAAATGTATGTTCGTTTCATTTTCTGCTCAGCTTGCGTAGTTGCAATTTAAATCTTGTCACTCTTTTGCTTGAATCATGTTTCCCAGCAAAAGCTTAACAGACTTTAAATGGGTGGCGCTCAGCGGCCTACCCCTCGATCGGCGGCCCGAACTCTCCTGAGGGGAACCCACCGCCACCCATTCCTGTCTTGTCATGCGATCCAGTTCCGGAATTGGAACACGTTTGAAAGTCTGTCTTGTCTAACGTCATACAAATTGTCCAGGTCTCTGCTTCACCATCACATCGCAAAGTGGCCGACAGGCCGCTAATTATACCAGATCTTTCTCCACGATGGTATTGTCGCCTCCCTCGATCTTACGACTCTTCTGATCCTACCGACACCGCAATGCCCCTGAATGGGACCAGCCGTTATGCCCATATGCGAACCCCAGCATGGCTCAATCCATCCCCTCAACCACCATCAGATGCACAGAAAGAACGCCGCCGACCGAATGATGCGCTGCTTAACGATCCTAATTCCGATATCCTCATCGACTTCAACTCGCAGCAAGGTTTCTACGAAGCGGCAAAGAAGAAGAAAACAAAAACACCTTCTGCTCCTCCGCCACCACCGCCGCCGCCTGCGGCTCCACCAGCAGACGACGGTCAAAAGGATGACAATACCGGAGGAGATGGAGGAGCCAGTGGAGGAGACGCCGCAGGCGGCGCCGGCGACGGAAATGGTGATGGTAACAGCAACTCGCCCCCGAAGCCTCCCACAACATTCGAGAATATCAATCTTGGAGATAATAAACTGGATCTTGGTTTGAGCCCACCAGAATCCAAGGGCATTTCCAGTTCATGGGGCGCGAAATTGGGCTTTGGTGGAGGAGGATGGGGCTGGGGCGGAGGAGGGAAAAGTGAAACAGCACCGGCACCAGCACCGGCACCGCCGCCGCCACCACAAGAAAGCAAGGCTGAAGAGAACCCCTGGGATAAACCTAAAGATAAAATAGGAGGAATTGAAGAAGATGACGATGGTTGGGGCTTTGGTGCCAAGAAAGAGAAGAAGAAGGCTTCCACGCTCTGGGGCGCTGAACCCGACGAGGGACCAAAAGATGGTGATGATCCCTGGGGTTGGAGTGGTCAAAAAAAGAAGGGCAAAGCTGGTGGCATCCTGGAAGAACTTGCCCTCGATTCTGATACTGCACCTCCGAATGGAAAGAAGGATATTTGGGATACTTGGGGAATATCCAAAAAAGACCGGGCCAAGAAGAAGGGAATCATGGAGGAAGTTGCTTTGGCAGCTGCACCTGAACCCCCTTCAATGGAAGATCAGTGGGGTGGCTGGTCTGGGAAAAAGGAACATTCACAAAGTTCACTTTGGGGGGCTCAAGATTCAATACCTGCACCTGCACCTGACCCCCCTTCGTTTGAAGACAAGGATGGTGACGACTTTTGGAGTACTTTTGGCACTGGAAAGGCAAAACCTCCGCCAGAGGAGACGAGTGGATGGGGATCATGGGGTATAGGAAAGAAAGGTGAGGATGAAACAAGTGAGTCAAATTTCTTTAAAGCTCATCAAATCCCAGAGCCGCCCAAGAAGGAAGACGACGGTTGGGATCTATGGGGAACAGGTAAGAAAAAGAAGAAAGCTGGCGACTTGATTCAAATAGAGGATGATATTCCTCCTCCCGCCCCCGATCCCGTCGAGGCTGTTGGCAACGACGACCTCCTCGATTCTTGGGGTTTTGGCAAGAAGCCCAAGAAACCGGCCGCTGACCCGTTCGATCTCAAAACTTCCGGCGCCGATGATCCTAACGATGCTTTTTGGGGCTCAATAGACAACAAGAAGCCTAATGCACATGAGTTTCTTATCGATGCTACTGGTGAGCCATATCATGATGTTGAGGAAGGGTTGAGAAGCAAGGCTCGAGATGTCATATGGAAAAATCAACTGGGGTTGGACTTCATTCCCCTGGGCGGAAAAGTTATAAAACATCAAGAACTCGCCTTGTCTGACTGCCCTCCCCCAATATCCACCCCCAACATTTGTAGAACTAGCTGAACGGATGGATTAATAGGAGACCCAGAGCAAGCCGCCAGAGAAGCTGAAGAGCAAGCCGCTCGCGAAGCTGAGGAAGCCGAGGCAGCTCGCGAAGACGAAGAGATTGCCAGTCTCTTGGACAAGAAATCTAAAAGAGGAGGACGGCTCCTTAAGTCAGATCGAGAACGTCTTGCCCTCCTCGAAGGGAATGCCACACGAAGAGCTGAAGCTCGAGCTACTCGCGATGCCGAGATGGCAGCGGCCGCTGAAGCTGCACAAGCCGCCGCTGAGGCACAAGCGGCAGCTGACGCCGAAGCTGCCGCTTTACAAGCCGCGGAAGACGCTGAAGCCGCAAAGGAGAACGAGGAGCTTGCGACACTATTGGCGAAGAAGCAGAAACGCAATGGAAAGTTGTTGAAAAAGGATCAAGAACGCCTTACTCTGCTCGAAGGGAATATCTCAAGGAGGGCAGAAGCTCAAGCAGCCCGGGAAGCTGAAGCTATTGCCGCTGCTCCAGTTGCCCCGGCGGCACCTCCTCATGAACTTCTTGCCCAAGAGGCAGACCAAGATGGCCTTGCCACGGAAGCAGCTGCAGAAGCTGACACTGCACTTGCCACTGAAATTGCGCAGGAAGAGGCGGAAATGGAGAGCCTGCAGTCGAAAATGGCGAAGAAAGGAAAACTTGTCAAAAAAGAGCAGGAACGGCTGAATCTCTTGATCAATAATGCAGCGAAACGAGCCGAGGAACAAGCAGCAAAAGAAGCAGAAGAACAGGCGGCGGCGGCAGCAGCCGAGGCTGAAGCCGCTGCCCAAGCTGCTGCAGACGCCGAAGCTGCAGTCCAAGCCGCCGCAGATGCTAAAGCTGAAGTAGCTGCCAAGGAAGAGGAGGAAATGGCGGTGCTGAAAGCCAAGAAAGCTAAGAAGGTCAAGCTAACAAAGAACGAAACGGCTCGACTAATGACCTTGGTTGGCAACTCAGTAAAGCGAGCCCAGGAAAAATCCATCAAAGAGGCTGAGGAAGCAGCCACGGCGCAGGCTGCCAAGGAAGCCGAGGAGACTGCAGCCCGCGAAGCAGATGCGCTGGCAGCACGTGAGGCTGAAGCGACCGTTGCCCGTGAAGCGGAGGCTGCAATTGCTGCTGAAGAAGAGAAGGAACTTGCAGATCTCACAGCTAAGAAGATAAAGCGTGGCGGTAACCTGATTAAGAAGAAGGATGTGGAGCGTTTTGAAGTCCTCACTCAAAGGGCTGCCGAACGAGCCGAACGAGCAGCTAAGCAAGCTGAAACGATTGCTGCTGTTGAAGCTCAAGGAGAGCTTGGAGAAGCCACCCATGGTAATACGGAGGCGGTGGCAGAAGCTCAACCCGAACCAGAGCCTGAGCAACCGCTCGTAGACATAGACGCAGCATCTGCTGATCCTGATCCTGTTACAGCTCCCGACGCAGCTATTATCGCAGAGGAAGAAGCAGAGTTAGCCAGTCTAGACGCAAAGAAGACAAGGAAAGGCAAGCTTGGCAAAAAGGATACAGAGCGGTATAATATCCTCACAGAAAATGCTGCGCAACGACTAGCTGCAAAAGAAGCAGAAGAAGCCGCTGGCGCTGCGGCGGTTGAGGCCGAGGCCGCAAAAGAAGCCGAGGAAGCTGCAGCAGCTGCAGCCGAAGCAGCCGAAGTAGCTACAGCCGCAGCAGAAGCGGAAGCTATAACAGCAAGCGAAGCTGAAGCTATCCTGATTGCTGATGAAGAGGCAGAGCTTGCCACTCTTGCCGCCAAGAAGGCTAAAAGAGGGAAGCTTGTCAAGAAGGATGCCGACCGTTTTAATATTCTCACAGAAAATGCTGCACAGCGACAAGCCACTAAGGAAGCAGAAGAAGCAGCTGCCGCTGCAGCAGCAGCGGAGGCCAAGGAGCAGGCTATAAAGGAAGCAGAAGTCGCAGCAGCAGCAGAATCTGCTGCTGCCATAGAAGCAGCTGAAGCAGAGGCAGCAGCAGCTCGCGAAGCAGAGGATGCAGCTGTTGCTGAGGAACAGGCCGAGTTGGCTGCATTAACTACTAAGAAAGCTAAGAAGGGTAAGCTTACAAAGAAAGATGCTGATCGATTTGCTGCTTTATCGGAAATTGCAGAAAGGCGAGCTCAAGAAATAGCCCAGACTACCCAGCAACCTGAAGATCCTGCACCGGAGTCTGAGACAGGAGTTAACGAACCTTCTCTTGAACCAGCCACAGATGAGGTTTCTGCTGAGGCTGATGACCCTGATGCTATTGCAGCTGCTGGAGCAGAAGCCGCTGCTATTGCCGATGAAGAATCCGAACTTGCTGCTTTGACTGCCAAGAAGGAGCGAAAGGGCAAGCTTGGGAAGAAAGATACCGACCGCTATAACCTCCTTACTGCCAATAGCATGGCACGAGCAGAGAAAGCGGCTCAAGAAGAGGCAGCTGCTCAAGCAGCTGCTGAGGCTGAAGCGGCCGCACAAGCTGAAGCAGAGCAGGCTGCTGCAGCTGAGACTGCTGCTGTTGAAGAGGCTGCTGCCAGAGAGGCTGCAGAGGCTGAAGCTCTCCTTATTGCCGAAGAGGAGGATGAATTAGCTGCCCTAACTGCAAAAAAGAATAGGAAGGGCAAACTTGGGAAAAAGGATAGTGACCGATTTGCTGTCCTGACCGAGAATGCAACTCAACGAGCTGAGAAGGCTGCTGCGTCAGAAGTAATGAAAGAGCCTGTTCTCGAAGTTGAAGATCTCGCTGCTGAAGGTCCTGCCGATGCTGAAGAAGATGCCGAAGCCGATGCTGAAGCAGCCGAGGCGGCCGCTATTGAAGCAGAAGCAGCTGCCATTGCTGCTACTATTGCTGCTGAAGAGGAAGAAGAGCTAGCTGCCTTAATTGCTAAGAAAGACAAGAAGGGCAAACTAGGCAAAAAGGACAGCGATCGATTTGCTTTCCTCACTGAGAACGCCACCCAAAGAGCCAGAAATGCAGCACACGAAGAAGCCGCTGAGGAAGACCAAGAAGCCACTATCGCCGAGTCTGTAGACATCAATGATCCCCCTGCTGATAGCGAGGACTTACGATTCGAAAATGCCCCGGAGCTACCAGTTGTTGAAAAAGAGTCACCCTCTGAAGAAGATGCTACTGCTGCAGAGGCTATGGCCTTAGTTGCGGCTGAGGAACAAGAAATTGCAGACCTAGAGGCGAAGAAGGCAAGGAAAGGCAAGCTAGGCAAGAGGGATATGGAACGATACACCCTCCTTAACGAAAACGTTACCAAGAGAGCTGAAGAGCAAGCAACTAAGGAAGCCGAGCTCACTGCTGCTGCTGAGCTTGCCGCTATTGAGTCTGCTGAAGCTGAGTCTGCTGCTGCTGCTGCTGCTGCTGCTGCTGAGGAAGAAGCGGTGGCGAGAGAGACTGCTGAAATTGAGGCTGCGGCAGTGATCGCCCAAGAAGAAGAAGAGCTTGCTGCCCTAGAAGCAAAAAAGCAGAGAAAAGGAAAGTTGGGACGCAAAGATACAGATCGATTTGACTATCTTCTGGAAAACAAGGTTGCACGGGAAGCACAGGTTGCTGAGGAACGAGCTGCAAAAGAAGTTGAAGAGCAAGCACTTCAAGAAGCTGCAGCTGCTGAAGCTGCCGCCGCTGCTGAGGCTGAAGAGATAGCGGCAAGAGAGGCTGCTGAAGCCGAAGCTGCGGCTGTTGCTGACGCTGAGGACGAAGAACTGGCCATCTTAGCAGCCAAGAAGGCCAAGAAGGGTAAACTAGGACGCAAGGATACAGAGCGTTTTGAGCAGTTGTCTTCGAATGCTGTGAAACGAGCCGAGAAACAAGCGGCCCGTGAGGTTGAGGCTGCCGCTGAGGAAGCCCCGGCCGTGGAAGAGCTACTTGATGAAGAAGAGCTTGAGGAACCAACCCTGGAGCCTGAAGAGACTGTTGAAGATGCCCCTGATGCCCCGGTTCCTGAAATTGATGACGAAGCCGCTGCCGAGGCGGCTGCCATAGCCGCAGAAGAAGAAGCAGAGCTTGCTTCTCTTGAAGCTAAGAAGGCTCGGAAAGGAAGGCTCGGAAACAAGGATACCCAGAGGTTCACGTTTTTAACCGAAAATGTTTCAAGGCGCGCTGAAGAGCAGGCAGCAAAGGACGCCGCCGCTCAAGCTCTAGCCCATATTACCCCAGAAGTTGTTGCTGAAGAAGAAGAAGATACTCCCGGCCAGGACGAAGCTGAAGCTGCCGCTATCGAAGCTGAAGCCGCCGCTATAGCTGCTACTATTGCTGCTGAAGAAGAGGAGGAGCTCGCTGCCCTTACTCTTAAAAAGACGCGAAAGGGCAGACTTGGCAGAAAGGATACAGAACGCTTTGATTTGTTGATGCGAAACGCAGCTATACGCGCGGAAGAACGCGCTATCAAGGAAGCCGAACCTGACGGCCAGGCTGAAGAATTGATGCCCGAGGAGGATGATGATATTCTTAAATCGGAGCCCGAGGAGAACCATGATGCAGAAGAGGTAGCTGCCCAGGAGGCAGCCGACGCTGAAGCCGAAGCTGAAGCTAGAGCTATTGCTGCAGAGGAAGAGGCAGAACTTGCAGCACTAAACAAGAAGAAAGCAAAGAAAGGTAAACTGGGTCGTTCTGATACTGAACGATTTAATATTCTTGTCGAAAATGCTGCAAAGCGTGCCGAAGTTGAGGCAGCCAAGGAAGCAGGAAAGGATCTAGGAAACGTCCCCCGAGCTGAGGAAGAGGAGGACGATGAATTTGTCGACGCTGAAGACGGCGAGGAAGACGAGTTGGCTGAGGAGCTAGAACCTGAAGCTGAGGAACTTGCTGAGTCTGACCATCAGGAAGATGAAACGGCCATAGCCGAAGCTAAGTCAGCTGAGGCAGCGGCACAAGCTGCCTTCATCGCAGAAGAAGAGGCCGAGTTGGCTGCATTGACGAAGAAGAGGCTTAAGAAAGGAAAACTGGGCCGCAAAGATACTGAAAGATTTCAAGCGCTGACAGAGAATTCTGCTAAACGTGCTGAGGAGGCGGCAATCCGAGATGCAAAAGACGCAGTGGCAGAGGCTGAAGCAGGGCTTGGTGAACCCGAACCCGAGCCGGAATCTGAAGCTGCTGAACCTGAGCCTGAAGATAATGGCCTGGAGGAGGCCGAGCAAGCGGTAATTGTTGAGGAAGAGGCAGAACTGGCTGCTTTAATGAAAAAGAAGGCAAAGAAGGGAAAACTTGGTCGGAAGGACACCGAGAGATTTATCGTCTTGTCAGAAAATGCTACCCGCCGTGAACAGGAGCGAGCTGCTGTTGAGGCTGAGACTGAAGTCGTTCAGGAGGAGCCCGATATCGAAGGTGTGGGAGAGACTGGAGGAGTGGAGGAGGAGCCAGAGCCAGAGCCTTTAGAGACACAAGACGAAGAAGCTGCAGCTCGAGAAGCTGAAGAGGCAGCTGTTGCAAGGGAAGAGGAAGCCGAGCTTGAGACCCTTAAAGCCAAGAAAGCAAGAAAGGGCAGGTTAGGCAGAAAAGATATTGAACGCTTTGCTATATTGGAGGAGAATGTAGCAAGGCGCGCAGAAGAACGTGCTACCGCTGAGGCTGCTATAGCTCATCCACCTGAGGAAGACGATGAAGGTGAGGAGGAAGAGGAAGGTGAAGAGGAAGGTGAAGAGGAAGGTGAAGAGGAAGAGGAAGAGGAAGAGGAAGAGGAAGAGGAAGAGGAAGAGGAAGAGGAAGAGGCTAAAGCAGACGAAGAAGAGTTGGCAATCCAAGAAGCAGAGGAGGCAGCAGCTCGGGAAGCAGAGGAGGCAGCTATCGCTGAGGAGGAGGAGGAGGAGGAGGAGCTTGAGGCCCTCCAAGCGAAGAAGTCCAGAAAGGGCAGACTGGGCCGAAAAGACACCGAGCGGCTTCGAGTCTTGGAGGAGAATGCAGCGAAACGCGCCGAAGAACGTGCCGCTAAGGAAGCAGCAGCTGTGGAAGAAGACCTTGGAGCTGATGATGCTGAAGAGGAAGAGCAGGAAGAGGAAGAAGAAAAAGCAGACGAGGACAGGGAAGAGGAAGAGGAAGAGGACGAGGATGGGGAAGAGGACGAGGACGAGGATATCGATAATGGCGAAATGAGCAAGGTGGGAGATGATACTGATGCTGAGGAGGCAGCAGCTAAAGAGGCGGCAGAAGCCGCAGCTCGTGAGGTGGTTACGAAAGAACTTGAAGAGCTTGACTCCCTCCAGTTCAAGAAAGCAAGAAAAGGTAGGCTCGGCAGAAAGGACACCGAACGACTCAGAGTTCTAGAGGAGAACGCTATCCAGCGTGCTGCAGAGTTAGCCGCCAAAGAAGAGGCTCCCACAGCAGCAGAAGGTGAGGAAGCGGATGTACTTGAATTTGGCAACCCTCCTGAAGATGAGAAGTCGGACATTGAAGCCGAGGACAACGATGAGTATCAAGAAGCGGACGCTGAAGGCACTGCGAATAAAGAATCGAGTGACGTCGAAAATGAAGTTATTCTCGACGAAGACGAAGAGAAGGAACCAGAGATACTCCCAAAGGACCACGTCCCCGAAGCCCCTGCAGATGACGAGATTGTCGAGGTCATCGACTTATCGCCAAAGAAAGAAAGGAAAAGTAGGAAGAGCAAATCCCGTCGCGATGCTCCTCCGCCTCCTCCAGTTCCAGATCCTCCAGTGACGCCACCACCTGAGCCGAAGCAGTCTCGAAGACCCAAAATTCATCGCGAGGGAACATCATTTGGTCGGTGGGCCGCGACACCACATGAAGAGAGGGATGAGCCCCAAGAGAAGTCAACTAGGCACAGACGACGAGAGGAAAAGACGTCGTCCAAGGGTTCCTCGTCTGACAAAGTTGAGAAGACTCCATCACGATCTCGTGGCACTGCTTTGTTCAGTAAACCACCACTCACTCGTTCCGCTACCATGCGCGAGAAAAAAGACGGCATCAGCAGCAAACGTCGCCACTCTACTAATGCTCGCGGACTTGTATCGCCTCCTCCTGAAGATGTGCTCATGGGCGAGGATGAATTAAGCAGTCGCCGCAAGTCGCGTAAATCTCGATCACGCGAAGATGAAGATGCAATGATGTCCGGCGCTGCTCCTGTGCCTGATAGGTATGAACGACGTCGTTCAGATAAACCACGGTCGCATGAGGACGATGATTTGGTTATGGTAGATTCTGAACTCGTGCCCGATAGACGCGAGCGTCGCCGGTCTCACAAACCACGATCACGCGAAGAGGAAGAAGTTGCCGTGGTAGACACCGAACGACGTCGGCGAGCCAAGAGATCGAGGGATGAAGAGCCCGTGATGGTGGAGCCTGACGTTCCTTTTGACGCACCTCCACGAAGTTCCAAGAAGTCCTCAGGTTTCGCTGGCCTCTTCAGTGGTTTGCGAACGCCGAAGACTGAACGACCTGACCCTCTGCGACGTCGCAGTACCTATGCAACAACTGACGACGAGGCCTTGCGCAGCGCCAAAATGGATGGTGATGCAGTATTAGTAGATGCTGACCGCGAAGCAAGACGAGCTGCACGCAGGGCCAAGAGGGCTGCTGAAAGCGGTCCTGGCCCCGAGGAAGCATCGCGTCGAGCTCGAGATGAGGCACGCCGTGACCGACGTCGACAACGCGAGGAAGAAGCCGACCCTCTAAGGCAAGACAAAGAGGCCCGCCGTGCTGAACGCAGACGACAGCGTGATGAAGATGCAAGCCGAGCCCAGGAGGAGCGACATGCGCAAGAAGAACAACAACGACTGCAAGAGGAAAAGGAGGCACAAAGAGCTGAACGCAGGCGCTTGCGTAGAGAACAGGAAGCAGCCGCAGCCGCAGAACAAGCCGAAGATGAAGAGGCTCGTCGAGCTGCCAAACGTGAACGCCGCCGCCGCGACACAAAGCGAGCTGCTCGAGGTGCAGAAGAGGAGGAAGGTCGTCAGCGACGAAGTCAGCAATCTGCAGACGAATATAATCAGCGGAGATCCCATCGTCGCGAAGAGAGACCGCAGGCTCCAGCTTGGCCTCATTCTGGAACTTCATCATGGGTCAAGGAACACTCTGACGCGCCCCCTCCTCCTGACCTCGGTGACGGGGGCGAAGCAAATGGTGGACAGACCGAGGATGAGATGGCAAGACGTGAAGCTCGTCGAGCTCATCGATCAAAATATGAGGAAGAGCCCACAGAAGAGGCCGAAGATCGGCGAAGGCGACGAGCAAGGCGAGACGATCGTGAACGCAGTGGTCGAGATAGAGAACGTCACCGAGATAGGCGCTCGGAAGGTAGTGACGAACGACACCACAGCCGTCGAGCGTCAACCTTTATAGAGGCAACAACAACACCTCGCACAAGTTGGTGGAAGAAGATCGCTGGATGAGGAGTGATCAGATGATGGATGAACGAGCAAACGAACGAACGATGCATGAGAGTCAATTTCAAGCGAGCGTGTTTGCCAATGCTATTTGAATGTTTGTCACTACTTCATGCATTTCTTTGTGGTGCTCTTGTTTTTGGTAACCACGTTCTATGTCAACATGGCACCAACATGGATATGGCCGGTGTTTAGGTTTGGCTTGACATCATCAACTCATGACATGTCTGGGACTTGGTGCTTCGAGGATATTCTAACATTGGATTTGGTATTTGAAGTCTGGATAGGTATGTACTTGGACTGTATATGCTGGATATAGCGAACTGTTGTACTACATGTATACCCAGGAAACAAGGCACGATGTAAACTCAATAAATGGTTTTTTTGTTTAGAAGTTGCTCGTTATTGAAGCTGAATAATCTTGATGAATGGAGGTCTCTTTGTGTCGACTCTAACAAGTCACATTGCTGTAGAGGCAAAGGGCACATTTTCTACTCTATTTGTCAATCTTTGGCCATTTTCCTGGCTGTACGAACGCCACTTTTAACCTATGGGAAGTACACGAGTTGGGGGCAATTCAGTCCAATTCACATGGTAATGAGACTGAATTCCTTGGGTGACTTCATCACGCAATGATAGAGGTAATTCCAATATACGTAGCCTGTCCCTTGTCCTAATCATCCTGGAGCATCCTCCCTGGTCTCGAGGCCCATGTCTCACTCCACTTACCACCCACTAACCTTAGTACATGCCACTCCCAAGTTGCGCTGACGACACCTCAACCTTCAAAGCCAACGTTGCCCTGCAAACCACCACCACCGAACTACAACTACACACCTACATTGCAGCTGCACTACAACCTGGCCTACTCAAGCGCCTCTCCCAGGCGCTACACCAACTTCTTCTGCAGCACATCGATGAGGTGACCACCAGCGATCACGTCAATAAGTTGACGACCGACAACGACGAGCTGTGGCCCAACACCTCGGGCGCTCTCGTCAGTCGACCATGACTGCGCCGGGCAAAGGGTCGCGCTGGGGAGCGTTCCTCTCGTCGGCCTTTGAAGGCGTCGAGAATCGTCTCGACAACTTACTTGACGAAGACCAACAGGCAGCACAAGGATATGAGCAGCAACAGGGAATGAAGGCCGCGCCCGCGCCCTCGCCATCACCAAGCCCCAAACCGACTGCATCTGGTATGCCTCTCTTTTCTCCTCGACCGTGTTCTTATGTGGGCAGACTGTCGCATGCTGACTCCTTGTTCTTTATAGCTGCCGCCCCGAAGCCCAACCGTGCCAATGATCGTCTACAAGCCAGGTTGGCCAAGGCTATGGCCTCGCGAACCTCACAATCGTCTCCTCGCAGCTCCATCGATACTTCTCGTAGTTCGGTTGATAAGGAGCGCCCTGCTAGCACTGAACCCGTAGTGATGAGACAAAGCATCGAAGTATCGGAAATCAAACCAACTGAACCCACCAACCAAGTCGACAAGTCAACCTCCTCTGACAGCCCAGCTTCCGCCCCCCCAGTTGAACAACCAGCGACATCTGAAGGAAGCGACAGTAGGGAGGTTAGTGAACAAAACCTCAAGCATGATTTCCCCACCCCGATTATCATTGAGCCGCCTTCTGAGGCCGAACCTCGAAGTGCACCAGAACAAGAAGTTACGGAAAAATCTAGCATCCAGCAAAAATCGAACAGCCCAATATCAGATACCAGGCATCCTGTAGAGGCACCACAGATCGTAAATGCTCCAGTTGAAGAGGCACAGAAAGACCAGGACGCCACTCATGCTCACGCGCCTCGTTCAGAAGAGATTCAAGAGTACATTGAACAAATCGACTCGCTACAAGCCAAATTGCAGTTTCTATCCAAGAATGCCGCCGATGCAGCTAGGCAGACTGCAAGCTCTGCTGAAGCGGGTAGTGTAGAGCGCAAATTGGCCGAAAAGGATGAGAAGATCGCTCTACTGATGGAGGAAGGACGAAAGCTTTCAACTTCAGAGCAAAAGTTCCGAACAACGGTTCGCAAGCTGCGCACCCAGATTATAGACAACGAGAAGCAGGCCAATGAACTCAAACAAGGTAAAGAAAAAGCTCTAGCCGAGGTGGAATCTCTACGTAGTCGAATCAACAACAAGGAAGAGCAAGAGAAGAGAAATGAGGAAGTGCGAAAAGCGAACGCTGCGCTCCAGAAGGAACTCGACGCCCTGAAGAAAGACAAAGCTGTCAAGGAGGAGGCATATCGACGGCTGGAGCAAGAATCTAAAGCCAAGACTGAGCAAATACAAGCCACCCACACTGAGGCATTGAAAAAGGCGCTGGATGTTGAAAAGAACAAACAGCAGGAACTTGACCGTATTATTGCATCACTGCGGTCAGAAAAAGAGGTATTGGTTGAGAAATTGCGCCTGACTGAGGTTGAGTGGCAAGAGAAGTTAGACCGGGCATTAGAACGTGGTCGGAATATTGAAGAAGAGCTGAAACTTGAGCTGAGAGCGGCCGAGGGCAAACTCGAGGCAATGAGAGTGACGGCCGAGGAGGCTTCTGCAGGATCTGGTGGTGACATCAAGTTGATACGACATATTGAAACCCTCCAATCGCAGTATGCATCAGCCAGCGAGAACTGGCAAGGTATAGAGACCTCACTCCTGACTAAGGCTGCCAACCTTGAAAAGGAGAGGGACGAAGCGCAGCGGCGAGAGTCAGAAATGCGGAAGAAGGCTCGCGACGCGGTAAGTTATATGCTCTCGACACTAAAAAAAAAAGGGAAGATGGCTGACATCTTCAACAGGCAACTCGGTACAAGCGACTCGAGGATGAGCTGCAGGACGTTAGTCCAGCTCTCACAGTCGCTCGGCAGGAGCTTGAGACATGTCGTGAAGAGCTTGCTGCTCTCAGAATCCAACACAAGAGCGTGGAGACGGCCCTTGAACAGGCACGCAACGAGCTCGAGAAGCAACAGCGAGCAGCGAGCAGCGAGGTTTCGGTCGAGGCCGAACGAAGGCAATGGGCAGACGATGTTGCTACAAACACACCCCGGTCTCAGAGCAGACCCGATTCCCCATTGCTCTCTGTTGCCCGAACCTTTAGCTCGGACTTCATCGGGCTTCCTGTACCAGCAAGACAGCCTCGTCGAGTGCCCACACCGGGAAGCCAAACCGAAAGCGCCGGCGATGGCTTCTTCTTTGGACGAAGAATGTCCAGTCAACCCCCTCGCCCTAGTGCTTTGTCCACGGCCGGTCACGCGATACCTCCCCCACCCCCTTTCTCGCCCTTTGAGCCACCTACCGAGTCACCACGCGCCGCGTCACCGCCGCCAGATCGTGATGACGGTCTAGATGACGGTGACCCTTCATCTCCCCGCAACGTTGCGCAAGACATGATTTCGGTCTCGACAGTTGGGGCAGGCCCTTCCGTTCAGCTCGTCGAGAGAATGAGCGCGGCAATTCGACGACTGGAAGCCGAGAAGGTGGCCGCCAAAGAAGAGATGGCTCGTGTATGCAGCCAGCGAGACGAAGCGCGATCTGATATTGTGAACCTGATGACAGAGCTGGAAACACAAAAAACCGCTTCAGCACGGGTAACAGAGTTAGAAGCAGAAGTAGA
This sequence comes from Fusarium pseudocircinatum, assembly GCA_013396035.1. Lineage (NCBI taxonomy): Eukaryota > Fungi > Ascomycota > Sordariomycetes > Hypocreales > Nectriaceae > Fusarium > Fusarium pseudocircinatum. Next base: position 24,935 of record JAAOAS010000213.1, read on the forward strand.
GAATATCAACTCGCGATACCAGACAACATTAGAAATGCTGGGCGAGAAGAGCGAGCTCGTTGAGGAGCTCAAGGCTGATGTTCAGGACGTTAAGGATATGTATCGCGAGTTGGTGGAACGGACCGTGATGAAGTAAGAAAAGGGAAGAGCTTGATTCTATTTTACTTGGTTATCTTCTGCCTTGTTTTCATTGCTTTCTCGTGCTTGCAACTTAGACCCGGGAAAAGTCGTGATGTGTTGCACCTTTTTTCTTCCTTCTTCCAGCATGTATTCCTAGCTACTCTGGCAACTCGATACCCTCACGCTCTGCACCTTGTAAGACATATCGGCGTACCTGTTGACAAAGAGACAGAGTTAGATGGGAGTTTATAGAGTGGTGCGAAAAGAAGAGAGCCAAGAACTCCATGTTCTGTTGTGTTTTAGAGATATACATACTTCTTTATCTGGTGCCAGATCAAGTGCTAGCTCATCCGCGCTGTTCTTTAGGGTGAAATCAGCGCCTTCTTTGAGCAGGGCAACAGCAGTGTCTCCTGAGGAACAGAGATTAGTGACTTTTTGACGCCAGTGGCAAGGAGAAGCTTTTTACCATGTCCCTCTGCAATTGCGTGATGGAGGGGGGTGAAACCCTCATTATCAGCAGCGTCTAGCGGACTTCTGTTTTTGAGAAGCAGAGTCACCATTGGCACAGAACCGACAGCAGCAGCGCGATGTATGGGATACTGTCCCCTGCGATCACGTACTCGGGTCGACGCGCCGTTGTCGATAAGAACGCGGGCAATATCAAGGTTCTTCTTGGAGGCGACAAAGTGAAGGGCAGTCTATATGGTGAGCTTAGATGCTTCTCGATTCAGACTTAGTGATGAAAGCGTTACCTGTCCAGCAGAGTCTTCGAGGTCCGGTGAGTATATTTGAATTGATAGACGGAGAGCAAGACTTACTCTTGAGGTTCACGTCCGCGTCTTTGGACATGATAAATTTGACAACAGCTTCACCCTCCGGAACACTGGCTGAGATCATCAAAGGAGACCACCCGCTTTCATCCTAGAATGCGTCGGTTATAGTTCTGGAGGGGGGAGACTTTCGGTGAGAAGTCGTTGCTCACCTGGACATCAGCATCGAAACTGCGTTGGTTAGCTAACAACTGGACGATGTCCAAGTTGTTAGATGAAGCTGCCCAGTGTATTGGATACCGACCATCATTGTCCTTTCGTTGCGACAATTTTGGGTCTGACTGTCCAAGCAATCAATGTCTGAGACATACAGTTATAAATGTGAATGCTGACCTTTAGAAGCCCTTCAAAAACAGTTACTATATTTGCAGATTAGTGGTGATCCCAGTCATGGAGTTTATATAATTCGTTAAGCATACCTCGTCCCTCACGAGCAGCGGTATGAAGAGGAAACTTATCGTCTATGTCCATACTGCCTACGAAGCGACAGAAGCTGATAAGAAGATTAATGTCGTTAATAAATTCCCGTCGCTTTGGAGGCATCAAACAGGTGCTGCTTGTTAGATCTTACGTAGATCCCTGTTAGCGCAGAAGAGAGCTAGCAGGAAGTCAAGTAAGGTACGGAGTAGGTGGAGAGCAAGATACAGTACGGAGTACCTTACCTTATCTTCCAGTTTAGATACCTAACCTAGGTACCCCATCCACCACACATCTGTGGCGCTAGTGTGTAGAAAAATCTAGCGCCACACGCGGCTGCCAGCCTTTCCACGCTTCCATCACAAAAGATACCCCAGGTTATCATCATCATCATCATCAGCAACATCCCCAGCGGCCATCCTAGTACTTTTGAGTCGCAAACACAAGCGTACATACATCATGGAGACACCAGAAGTGCCTCAAGATGCTCTTCGACTCAATGTTCTTGCCGCACAAAATGCGAACGTCTCGAGAACAGTCTACGTTCATGCATCCGAGCGATCGACTACAAAACGCCAGAAGCTAGACGACGCGTCCGAGGACCCCATTATCAAGAGACGGTTCCACAACGAATACTCAGAGGTCGAGACTTTACCGCCATCAATTACGGCGAAGCTTCCAACGAAACAGCCTGGGAAGAAAACGTCTAAGGCTGGTGTGCCTGCTCGCCCAGCAATGAAACTCCTCGAGGGTGCGCCTAGTTCGGGCAAGGCATCTGCTCCTGCTCCCAGGGACGAAAGCACACCACAGAACATGAGTCTTACGTCAAGAGGAGTGCAAGGCCTTCAGCAGCAGAAACCAGAATGGCACGCGCCATGGAAGTTAATGAGGGTCATCTCTGGTCATCTCGGTTGGGTGCGTAGTCTGGCTGTTGAACCTGGCAACAAATGGTTTGCAAGCGGCGCAGGAGACCGAACTATCAAGATTTGGGACTTGGCCACGGGCTCGCTGAGGCTGACTCTTACTGGACATATCAGTACTGTGCGCGGCCTCGCAGTGTCCCCTCGTCATCCTTACCTCTTCTCTTGTGGCGAAGACAAGATGGTCAAGTGCTGGGATCTCGAGACTAACAAAGTCATTCGTCACTACCACGGGCATCTCAGCGGTGTCTATACTCTTGCCCTACATCCAACCCTCGATGTTCTGGTCACTGGCGGTCGCGATGGTGTTGCCCGTGTCTGGGATATGCGGACCAGAAGTAATATTCACGTCCTGTCTGGCCACACCCAGACGGTTTCCGATCTCGTTTGTCAAGAGGCTGACCCTCAAGTTATCACCGGATCTTTGGATTCGACAGTCCGACTCTGGGATCTCGCAGCTGGCAAGACCATGGGTGTGCTAACTCATCACAAGAAAGGTGTGCGTGCTCTAGCAACACATCCATCAGAGTTCACATTTGCTAGTGGCAGCACAGGGAGCGTCAAGCAATGGAAGTGCCCTGAAGGTGCTTTTATGCAGAACTTCGAGGGCCATAATGCTATTATTAACACGATGAGTGTAAACGAGCAAAATGTCTTCTTTACAGGAGGTAAGCGATACGATTGATCTTCCTCGCCACATGTGTCTAATTTGAACTGTAGGCGATAATGGCTCCATGAGCTTTTGGGATTGGAAGACTGGCCATCGATTTCAATCTCTTGATACCACAGCTCAACCCGGCTCTCTTGATGCCGAGGCAGGTATCATGAGCTCAACGTTCGATCGCTCTGGCCTACGTCTGATCTGTGGTGAAGCTGATAAAACAAGTAAGTCTCTATCTTGCCTTGGCATGCTTGTCTTTGCCTCGCTAATGCATCTATCCTAGTCAAAATCTGGAAGCAAGACGAAACAGCAACAGAAGAATCCCACCCCCTCGAATGGAAGCCCACACTGGCCCGACGAAAGTTTTAAAGGAGCAATTAGAGGTAGTATGTTTTTTTCATATTAAGGATGAATTGTCGCAGGACGCCGTTCGGGTTCTATACTACACTACAACTGTTATACACCGATACCCAAAGCCTTAAGGTCTCCGTCATCACGGAGGGCCATTTTCACTTCATCGTCTGCAATAGAAAGACGGAGCTTACTGGATCTCTCTGCGCGCTGGGCTTCAAGATTAATCAGGCCGGCTGCTACTAATTCGAGCGCCGCTGTGTGAATGTGACCGGGTCTGGTCATTGGGCGCTGACTTCCTATCTGCGTTCCTTTCAGGCCATTATTGAGAACTGTTGCTACACCTGGAAGCGCTGCTGGAGCTCGAAGGCAGGCACGGTGTATCTCATCGAGGGTATCCCCAAAGGTTGTCTCGGCAAGGCCTGTTCTTCGAATTCGCAGCAAAAGGGCTGCCATGACAAGCTTGGACATTAAAGGCAGGCTTCGAAGGTGTTGTTGGATGGGATTAGTGGTTGCCTCGTTGATGGCCTTCTTGATTGTCGCAATCGTAACACGACCTGAACCTTTGGGTTGCGTTTGACTGTCTCGCTTGCTTGGAGTTGCAGGATCACTAGGAGCATCGGCCTCGGCGAGCTCTACAGCTCGGCGGCATATGTCAAGGGCTCTCCGGGCGTCACCACTGACTGCGGCTACCTTTCGGCTGGCGAACTGTATAGCGTCCGGATCTACGATATTTCCAGGGACTCCTTCTAGTCGTGACTGAATGATTTTCATCAGTTGTTCGTGATTGTAGCCAGGGAATGTAATACGTGTTAGACCTAAGTTCTTGGTTAATATTACAGCAATGTGTCAGATTGAGATAATACCTAGGCGACTGCTGATCTTATTGCTGAGGGTTCTTTCAGGAAGATCCATGGTGTTTGCAACTGCAAGTACAATAAGACGGCTATGTCGCAAAGTGGGCCAGTTGAAGAAGTTGTACATGACGGCCTGATTCTTGGTGACTAGTTGGTCAAGCTCATCCATGAGTACAACGCAGGGAATTCGGCGAGGGCTAGGGTTGCTGAACTCTCGTTCCAGATGATCAAGAGCCTGCGCTGGACTGGCTCTCTCCCCTTTGAGGGCTTCCCAGAGAAGAGTATAGGATTGGTGAGGGTCCGTGATCTTCATACCATTGATCTCCACGAATATAAAATCGTCCAGCTCATCAGAGCCTACAGCCTCCTCAAGCCTGGAGACGACCTCGCGGACCGTCGCTGTTTTTCCGGTTCCAGGTGTTCCAGAAATGTAAATACAGTTACCTGTGCCATCGGAAATAGCTGCTTCAAGATGAGAATAAACCAAAGAAAATTCTCCTTCCCGACAAGGAAGACTGGTTGGAACCGACGAGACATGCAGGCGAGATCGTGCTATCTGGAAAGGTGAAGATTCAACTTGACTGGGCGACAATTTGCGCGTGGCCAAAGGCGTAAACTCAAGTCTCTTGCTTGCACTCCTATAAGTAATCGTTAATAGTCATTGCCATTGAGAGGGGCTTTCATCGCAAACCTTTTGACACGAGAGCCTGGTGTGGCATGGCTCCTTCGTGAAGTTGGCGTAACAGCTACCGAGCCCCGTCCTGTTTTGGTTGGCGTCTGCGGGATTTGAGCAGGATGGTAAGTATCGTCAGAAGGTGATGGACTCCGAGCCTTTCGACGACGTCGTGTGACTTTTGTACCAGCCTTGACCCTATCCATCAAGGCAAACAAATCATTCTCACCACCATATATTTCCTCCCATATAAACTCGTCTGTGTATGTGGCAGTGCGGGTATTGCAGCCTCGTCGACAGACAAAGACCTTACCGAAGTCTGGATCATTTCGAGGAACCTTACCCTGTGGGTATCTCGCAAGAAAACCATCTTGAGACATGATCTTAGCTTTGCCGTTGATTGATGCCAGGGGGTTGATATCCCATGATGGAGAGATATAGAGTTCATTCTATAACTTTTGATTAGTCTCCATCCAACAGCGTCAAGGGATTTCCAAAGCTGACTGGGTAGTAATCGGATCGTTTCTTGTCCCTACTTCGGATCTCCTTTTCACTCGAAAACCACATAAAGTTTGCTGCTTTCTCGCCCTCGCCATCGTCTTCAACAAATTCGCATATCAAGGCGATCCAGGCCTCATTAGAGCCATCAGCTTTGAGCATGACAGTGTCTCCAATTCTGCATTCAAACTGGCCAATCCTTGCCCCGACAATCCTTTCACCTGTCACCTTTCTTCGTTTTCTATCGCTCTGTGTTCCGTCGCCTCGTTCGGTCGTTGTGGTAGAGTTGTAGATCCATTGCCATGATGGTTCTACATCCGCAAGCTCATCGTCAGACAGATCTTGGGGAACTTTAGACAGTTGGCGTTTCGTATTTCCTTCTGAATTGATGGGGGCCATTATTTTGTCGTTACCCGGTGCCAGGTGCTGCCACAGTGGTTCACGCGTCGCAGGAGACGCGACTGAAGTAAGGAACAAATAATTGGTTGCTATGGGCTATGCATATATCGGGGGACTGTATAGCGAGATACTAGTACAGAGTATATCTTGACCATTTAGGTGGGCTACCTACTTACCTAGGTAAGTAGAACCTAAGGTACCTAGTAGAGAATCTCCAATACCTACCAGGCGCGCCTTATTCTATTGATACTGTGCCTTACATCTATGGTCGCGTTATTGCTGCCTTTACGAAACAAAATCATACCCAAGAGACAGGGTTGAAAGGAATTATAGAGAGTTGTAATCTATATCGTACTCTTCCACCTTAATAATACTACTAGAACTAAAGTATCCTCTGATCTAAATAATTAATAGTAATTTAAATAACTTCCAACTCCGGTTGGTCAATACAATCCTATCCTTACTCCTATATCCATTATACCAACTCAGACACCTCGTGGAATTCAAGAGAAGCTTTAGGCTACGTAAGGTCCATACTATGCGTCTACTCCTAACTACTAACATTAATTAGACTTAGGTAGCCAACTACCTATATATCACTACCTAGGTACGACGTGAGGTGGACAAACACCTGTGAGCTGAAAGCTGTGCAAGCCATGCAGGATGCAGGATAGCAAACGAGAAAGAGCAACCATGCTTTGCCAATAAGGTGGCAGTATCAGCTTTACGCTCAAACAAATACCCGTAAGACTGTTTGCTTCATCCCGAAGGTACCCCCCTTACCTAGGTACCTAGGTAGGTAAGGCAGTCGCCCGGCTGTGATTCACTGGGCTGTTTCCAATGCACCTCTTCCCTCCCCTCTTCCGCCTTCTCAACTCTCCCCAACGCAAGAATTCCCCATCTCTTTCAGTCACTTTAATATCTCCGGCCTGAGTCTCGGATAAAGATAAACATCGTCTGCTTGTCGCAAGCTCATTCTTCTCTGTTCTCTCTTGAGTACCAGTGCTACGTGACGTTATGTATCAGGGCCGGGGAGGAGTCCCCTCGGGTAGAGGTGACCCCATGCCTCCAACTACTCTCTCAAAGGCGCTCAAGTTTGCGTCGACGAAAAATGAGAGGCTGAAGACAGCGAAGAACATTTACCAAGGTAGAGAAGACAAGATCCGGCAAGCCGAGGATGCTGAACACCTTGGCCGTCCACCGTCAGGAAAATATCTAGTACAGGTAAAGATCACTCCGAATTCACTTCTAAGTCTATTTGACAACATCTGACGAGACTTGAAGGCGAGCCTTGCACTTCCAGGGCAACACTTGCTACCTGTTGCTTTGGATGAACCCGCGGCACTCGACGATATACGCAAAAAGTATCGAGTCTATATCACGCGGGATGTGCCAAATGTTCTTGAAATGCACTGCGATTCTGTCCATCGCCTCCAGCAGGCGTTTGAAGCGGTCAACTGGAGAATTCGGGACATGCGTCTATCTAACGACAGTTCTCCCACGCGCTTTCTCATACAGAGGCCAACTAAAGCGGCCGCCACTGACATGATTCAGTTGAAACTTGGAGCTCGACCATCATTTCTTTCTAAAACCTCGAATCCTATCACTAATGTCTCTTCAATGGATGAACATTTGCCAAGACTGGCGTCGGACCTGGCATCCTCGGGGGAAGGTCTGATGGCACTGAATAAGACCATGGGCTTGCGAGTCAGTTTCGGGCACGTTATCATTGCCAAGAGACCGAGAGGCACAGAAGATGAAATCACATTCGACCATTTCACCACACTTATGAACATGTATCCCAGTCGTGGAGGAGCCTCGATGTTGACCAGGTGAGCGGGGCAACATACTCAAATCGTATCACTATATCTAACACGCAATAGACTTGGAGACGCTCATGAGGCGGAGAAACTCTTGCAGTATATCTCATGCCCAGAGGCAGGCATCTGCAAGAACATAAAGGACATGAGGCGAGGTTGTGAAGTGGTTATAGTGGCCAACGGTCTGCAAATCAAGACTGAGGCCGACTACAACCCCCAACTTATGCAACTAGCAATGGTCCGCGCTACGAGGCCAGAGACCCGGGCACGTTGGAGTTGGACGACTGCTGCTCCTGACATGTACGTTAATTATTCGAAGAAGGAAAAATCCCATTTACTCATGTCTTGCACTTACAGGGAACACGATTGGAACATTCGAATGGATGCCTGGGACAAAGTGGACGTCCCAACGGAGTTTAGAGATCTTGCAAAGAGAATATCGGTTGTCTTCAAGCCAGACGAAGGCACCATTCTCCCTTTGCCAAATGTCGACACAAGTAAACTTGCGATCCCTGATGAGCAGTTCACTGAAATTCAGGCAAGATCTTGGGCAATCATTCCATTCAAAGAATCCCCCTATGTCCTCAAGATCAATATCACCAAGACTCTAAAGGGATCTCGTACGATTGGGGAGCAAAATAGTACTTGGGGTGTTGAATTATACGCCCCCCACTGGGAGGAAAGTCTGAACTACTCCAGTGGTGGCCGAAAGGACTGGGGAGAGGGGCTCGAGAATATTTGGGAGGAGGGTGATGATCTCCAGTCGAGGCTCAGATGCTTCTTGCAGACCATTATGGAGGTCCAAGCCCTCCTGAACAGAGTGCATGCTGGTACTGCCTTGTCATAGCAGGTACGCAAAGGCGATGCTGCGCCGCTTGGGGAATCACAGGATGATACCTACTACACTGGCGTCTGGCTAATATTGATGGTGCCTAGAATGATGAGAGGTTTTCAATTCTGCCTTTCAGGCTTGTTGATCGCCTTGCCCTTGGCCAGCCATGATCTTTTGTCTCAAAACTGTTAGGGGTCATATAAGCCTTGCTCCTAGTAGAGGCTGTGAGAAAAGCATACCTTCTTCAATCGTTCGTGCATTTGTCTGCTTCCGTTGGACAATAACCTCGAGATCTTTCAGGTTATTTCCTAGCTCCTCAACCTTGCTCTCGTAAAACTTTTCGGCCGACTTGAGTTTCTGTATGGTGGTCAATCAGTGAACAGTTCCGAGCTTGCCAGGATCACAAATACCTTTTCAACCAAGAATCCAGTGCCTACATCCACCAATACAGTATCGGCATCTGTGAGCTCACCACGAACGTAGAGTGAGTTGGTGAGAGGAACCAGTACAGAGTTGGATCCTGGAGCATGTCAGGTGCTATTCAGAAAGCGAGACAGTGCGCTGAGTGGGAAGCGGCTAAGCAGGTGAATTATGTACCTTCGGGAGTGGCAGCGCGGCTTTTCACGCATTGGAGGCAGTCTTTAAACTTGTTCTGGGCGGCATGGAGTTGTGCGAACGACGTCGTCAAGTGCTCGAGCTCTTCATCAAGCTGCTTCTTGACTTGGGCAAGCTGCTGGGGCTCTAGCGTATCGAGGTTGACTATAGCGCGAGTAGAGTCAGCAAATGGATATTCAGAATGAGTTGCTGGGTAACTTTACTGGTTTCTTGTCTTCCAGCCATCTTTTCGGTGTATACTGAAGTGGAGGCGGACAGGCAGTAGTTGTCGCGAATTACTTCTAGGTGCCTTTGAATGCCCCTCCAAGGTCTCGCTTGAGTAATAAAATGACGTGGGGTCGTTGAATTCTACTAACGGGGGTGCTATAGGCACTGTCGTTGATTTTGCCCGCACCTCCTTACTAGTAAGGCACCTAATTTAGTAGGTAGCTGCATTATGATCTTAGCCAGGTAGGTACTGAAGTAATTAGTGGCCTTCTCTTCCATTGTTTTACCCTGATGCTTACATTTTTGTTAATTCTTTTCTCTTTCATCGATCTGTGTTGCTGTGAACTGTGCTTTGTTCGTTATAGGTACATTCGCTTCGAATGTAGTAGTTATATGATACTAACTCAGGTCCATCCCTTACAGCTGATCCAATAAATTTGAGATGAATTCTGGCAGAGTCTCAAGCTTTACAGTTTCCTTGATCGAAAGTCGTCTGCATTGAACCTCGCAAGTTCCATTCTCTTTGTAAGATCTTCCCATGATAACCAAGACAGGAAACCCTACTATATCGGCATCTTTCATCTTCCAGACAAATGATCGCTGGCGATCATCGAGAACAACGTCCAAGTCATTACGCGAATTGTCGCCCGCGGCAAGCAAGTCGTAAACTCTCAGAGAGTCTTCGGTCAAGTCCGGTGTAGATATGATCGCAACCTCAAACGGTGCAATGGCTCGGGGCCAATTCAGTCCTTGCTCATCCGCGAGAATCTCTGCAACAGCACCAAAGATTCTCGAAACGCCAACGCCATGACAGCCCATTTGTAGAGGAACACGACTCCCTGGGACCAGTCCCTCTTCCGCAGCTGTCGCCGGAATCCCCGAGCGTGGTAAAGTGACACAGGCATCGAGTGGTACTGAATAGCGAGTTCCAAGTTGGAATGTGTGACCGCACTCTAAAGCACGATGGATTTTTAATGCGCCATCTTCACATCGAGGGCAGGCATCGCCATCAGTGATACGTGCCAAATTCAGCCCGCCACCAGAGGCTGTACTGCCAATTGTTGAATACTCAACCTGGAATGGTTGAAGATCTTTGGGTAACAACGGCAACTGGTCGCGAATCCTTTCAAATACCGGTACAAGTCTTCCATCGACAACATTGATCACTTTTGTCGTTCCGCTCTCCAATGATACTCCCCAAAGTGGCAAAGGATCCTCAATGGTGGCATCCAGCTCAGGGACAGCTGATTTGACGGCATGAAGATTGAGACCACTTTCTGCAGAGGTCCTCGATGGTCGAGGATACCAAGCATTGATCAAGGTTTTTCGGTCCTTAGAGATGCCTCGCCAAACACGGAAGTTGGACGCCGGAGGGCTCTCCGAACCATCATATGCCGGAGAGGGGGGCCGGAGAGCAGCGACTTCGTCGTTAGCAGTATAGCCACAAGAGTCACAATTTACCACGGTATCTTCTCCGACAGAACTCGGCAAGTGATATTCATGGCTCAAGTCACCGCCCATATCACCAGAGCTTGCCTCGGCCACAAGATATGGGAGTTTTAGCTCATCAAAGAAGGCGCGGTATGCTGCAGACACTTGGCGATAGGTCTCCACAGCCTCAAGTGTTGTGAGGTCGAAAGTGTAGAGATCCTTCATCAGGAACTCTCGTGAGCGCAGAAGACCGTGGCGAGGGCGACGCTCATCACGGTACTTTCGGGCTGGGAAACGTCAGTAGGTTTAGCATCAATGTTGAAGATAGAAATGCGAACTGATCTGGTAAAGTCGGATTGGGAGGTCCTTGTATGAATTGACGATTCCGGCGACAAGCGTGGTGATCTCCTCCTCGTGTGTGGGCGACAATATCAGCGGAGTATCTTTACGATCTTTGAGTCGGAAAAGCTGAATGAGTCAGCCCATACCGCTTCACCAAAACTCCAGGCTCTTACCTCCGGCGCAACAGATTCAAGACGATCACTCTTTCGCCACAGTTCTTCTGATGAAATGGTTGACAGAGATAATCTTGATGCACCTACGGAAAACACTTTAATGACATATGCTAAGTTGCTGGCATCGTACTGACCAACTGAGTGCATATGTTTATCGATCAGCTTTTCTATCTTATCCTGAACACGGAGGCCTAGAGGGAGAAGCTGAAAGATACCAGAGTGAGCCTGCTGATGCATTAACACCCAAGTCATGATTTGGCGACTCGGGCTAAGCTACCGACCTGGCGGAGGAAACCACCGCGAACGAGTTTTCCATGGCCAACTGAAATTTGATTAGCTCATAAGAGATTCAATGGGAACATAATTAACTCACACTCATCTTCATTAGCAGTGATACCCCCGGTAGGCACCCATATTGTCGACAGGGTAGACCGTTGCGAGTCGGCTTTTGCTAGACTTGTGACTGACAAGGCACGCAGCTGGACACCCCAGGGGCCCCTCTGGATAAGAGAGCCACCTATACGAGCAATCCTTTTTCCTATCATGATTTTGAAAACTGATACGACAAGAGGTCTCAAAAAACACAACTTTTATGAGATCAGGTCCTCTTTGGACAGTATTTCAACAATCGGAAGGCCCTCCGTCTAATTGCTATCATGTTAGTCATCCTGTATTAGCGCCCGTAAACGCGCTAGACGCCCGGAAGGTGGAGGTGGGGCACTCGGAAAAATGTCATGCCAAAAAAAAAAAAAAAAGTAGGAGGTTTCTGAGGTCCAATTCCATTTAAGAGATTCCATCTGAGAGCGTCATTCAGCAAACTGGCTTTGACAACATGGCGAAGCCTTCTAAGAAAACGAAAGTCAAAGGCCCTCGCAGCTCTTCCAAGGGCCCAAACTTCGACAATAGTGCACTGGACAATCTGACGTCTACAATCGACAAAAAGCTTGGCAAACGAAAGCAACCTCCAACCAAGGCTAACAGCGAACCACATCAAAAGAGACAGCGAAATTCCGAGGGCTCATCTGGTGAGAAGAGCGGAAAGATCGACGAAAAGACTCTTTTAGAAGAGATTAAGGCCCTCGGTGGCGATGAGAGCGACCTGGCGCTTATTCAAGATGTTGATTCTGACGACGAAGAGTACACTCAGGGCCCTAAGGATTCTAGAGCTGTCGATAAGAGCCTTAAGGATGAGCTGGCCGCTTTCTCCAAACAGCTTGGATTTGCAGAGGTTGAGATGAGCGAAGCCAGCGACCAGGAGGAAGAGGAAGAGGAAGAGGACGACGACAATGCTGAAAATAACGAAGTTGAGGGGGTTGATGACGACGATAGTGAACGAGAACAGGCCGTGGCACCCAAGGAACCCACCCAAAAGAAAGGTAACATGGTAGGTTGAACGATTTCCAAGGTGGGTTTTCTGACCGCTAACAGTAAGACAGGCCTTTGAGCCTCGAGCAGACTGGCATGATTCTGAGCTACGCAAACTTCCTGCACCGACTACTGATGAGCCAACTCCGCCCAGAGCCGCTCTGGATGCTCTTAAACAGCACGCTCAGGCACTTCTGGAGGAGGACGCAACCAAATACAGAACTAGCGTCTTTGCTCAATCTTCTCACAAGTTCTTGTCAACAATCATGACTTCAGGTACACTTAGCGATAAGGTGTCTGCTCTCACTCTTGCCGTTCAAGAATCTCCGGTCCATAACATCAGGGCTTTTGATGCTCTTATGAGCCTGGCCTCCAAGAAAAGTCGAGGACAGGCCCTTGGTGCCATTGGCGCGCTGGTTGATTTGCTTGGCCCCGGGACATTGCTCCCTGCTGACCGCCGTCTTCGAGCTTTTCATGATCAGCCAGGGCTTGTTGGAACTTTGCAGCGAAATCCTGGAAAGCCTTGGGCCCCTGGTAACGCGCTGCCTGGTAAGATCACGCCCGCCCACTTGATTGCTTGGATATACGAGGATTGGCTGAAGGCGACTTACTTTCGACTCATTCAACTGCTCGAATCCTGGTGCTCAGATGAGATTGAGTATTCACGTACCCGAGCACTCGATTTTGTCTATGGCCTCCTCAAGGAGAAGCCCGAGCAAGAATCCAACCTCCTCAGATTGCTTGTGAACAAGTTGGGTGACCGAGATCGTAAAATCTCTTCTCGAGCGTCGTACCTCATTCTCCAGCTGCAGAATTCACATCCTGGAATGAAACCTATCATTGTCCGGACTATTGAACAGAATATCCTTCTGCATCCATCTCAGGACCACCGATCAAAGTATTATGCCATCAACACCCTGAACCAGACAATACTTAGCAACAAGGAGCCTTCATTAGCTGAGGCCCTGATGCGAATTTACTTTGACCTTTTTACTATCATTTTGAAGACTGGAAGCCTAGGCATCGCTGCGCCAACGGACTCGAAGCCAGGCAAAGATGACGATAGCAAAGGTGACGTTAAGCTGAATACTGGACGACGACCTCAGAGACCGCGAGGCGGTAAGCCAGCAAAGCCCTCAGTTTCTGAGCCCGAAACTGAGGCCGCCGATAAGCTTGTATCTGCCATCTTGACTGGAGTCAATCGCGCAGCTCCATTCATGGTTGGCAACGATGCTATGTATGTGTGCTTCTGTTTCTTTCAGCATATCTTGTCGTACACACGTGACACTGACACTACAACAGCATGGAATCTCACCTAGACACACTATTCAAGATTGCCCATTCAGGCAACTTCAACACTGGAATCCAGGCACTTCTCTTGATTCAACAAATATCTTCATCAAGAAGTCTTGCAAACGACAGATTTTATAGGACCTTGTACGAGTCCCTACTTGATCCTCGACTGGTGAACTCCTCGAAGCAGGCACTTTACTTGAACCTTCTTCTGCGCGCGCTCAAAAACGATGTTGATAGTCGCCGAGTCAAGGCCTTTGCCAAGCGTATGCTCCAGATTTCTGGCCTGCATCAACCCTCCTTTACATGTGGACTTCTCTATCTTGTCGGGCACCTACGCGAGAGTTTCCCTGATCTTTCGACTTTGCTGGAAGAGCCTGAGGAGTCCATCTTCGACGATGAGCCCGCAAATGAGAAGCAACGATACGATGGTCGAAAGAGAGATCCCGAGTACAGCAACGCCAACCGTAGCTGCTTGTGGGAGATGGTATGTTACAGTTTGTTGTCTCCACTCAGTGCCATCATACTGACTATGTTCAGATTCCTCTTCAGTGCCACTACCATCCGTCGGTTACAGTCTATGCGTTGTCGATATTGGAGCGCAATAAAAAGTCATTGAAGCCGGACCTTGATAGCCATTCACTCATTCGCTTCTTGGACAAGTTCGTCTACCGAAACGCCAAGGTCACCGATTCAGCCAAGGGCGTTTCCATCATGCAGCCTCTACGGGCTACCAAGGACGCTGGCGACATCTGGCTCGGCAGCCGTGGAGCTGGAGGTGCCGTGTCGTCTGTGAACTCATCCGCGTTCTGGAAGAAGAAAGCGGAAGATGTTCCTGCGGAGGACATTTTCTTCCACCAGTACTTCCAGCAGGTTGACAAGGAGGGCAAGGAGACTAAGAAGAATACTGCAGGAAACGTCGAATCTGACGATGAGCAAGAGGACGAAGTTTGGAAGGCACTGGTGTCTACACAACCTGGCGTTGACCCTGATGACGACGGCTCTGATGTGGGCTTCGACCTCGACGACTCAGAAATGGCATCGGACGATGACTCGCAAGCATTGTCCTTGGATGGCGAGTTGGGCGAGGATGACGACGACGACATGAGTGTGGATATCGAGGGGTCCGATGAGGAGATGGGTGGTGCTTTGATAAGCGACGATGAGGAGGGATTCGAGGTCAAGGAGGCAGCAAGCGAGAAGACGAAGTCGAAGCGCAGAAAGCTCAAGGATCTTCCCATGTTCGCCTCTGTGGACGATTATGCCGAGCTCTTGGCCGGAGAGGAGGATATGTAGGAGAGCTTATCAATTGCGAGGACATGATGAAGCTGGACCCATGTTTTAATATTTTGGCGGTACAATACACATGTTGGTGCAGGAGTCAAAAAGGCACATCTGAAAGAAATACGCACACAGGCATTTTAGACAATATGTCACATAAAATAAATCTCTCGTTGTTTATCTCAATCAGGTATCAAACCACTCAAGCTCATCATTCTTGGTGAAAATTGCTCTGTAGGTCTTTCCGCCACTTGAATCCTCGCGCTCCTCGGTGTGAATGCTATGGAGCTTGGGGGGCTCATCACCACCGCCAACGAAGACACGGAAGTGAATATAAGATGGGCCTGAAGGGTCAGGCAAAGCGGGAATGCGAAGCTTGCCGAACAAATGAATACCGTAGGCTGATGTAGCGACACGGACAGCCTTGAAGTCGTCAGCGCTGAAACCGACAAGGTCTTGGTCTGAGAGGCGATCCTATATCTTATAAGCCATGGTAAGCCGAGAAGTATTCGATTGAACTTACAGCAGCTGCAAAGTACTCTGGTTCGTGCTCTAAGAGGGGGAGGTCAACTTTAGATCCAATCAGAGGTGGGCTCATATCGACTCACTATTGTAGTCGTGGCGGAGATGAACAAGAGTCTTCTTGAGCTCAGGGATGATCTGTTCAAAGGCTGTAATGGAGTCCTCCTTGGGAGGGTGAACAGGGCCCAGATCTACAGTTTCAGCGGTCGCCTGGATCAAAGAGTCAATATCAAGTTTGCCAACCAAGTTCGACAATCTCACCATTGTGAGCAAGGTGCCTCGTGAGTTTTGAGTGATTTGAAAATGGATAGTGAGTGAGGAACTCGACGACAACGGTAAACGGAGATGCACACACTTTAAATACTGCCTACGGTAGGTTACATATACAAGGAATAAAACGCATGTCGTCAGCGGCCTTTGATCGTCTCCTACAAATCATGTCTCACAAGCTCGTCGAGCTACTCTGGTTGGATGAGACTCACGTCACAGGTGCTAGGGGTCCCAGCACATGGCTCCATGGCAGTTGGGACATCTTCCCGCGATCATCAGGGTCGTGCTAACTTGGCGCATACCTAGGTTTCAGCAGGCTAAACTACCAACCTCTATACCTACTGCGTATATCTACTAACAAGCCACTATGCATAGCTTTCCACCGTTCCACGTTAGGTGGGTATCTACCCAGGAACAACGTTAGCTATCGTTTAAGTGCATAATAAACGCCGAGGCCAACCCTCCTATCCGAGGCAAGGCGGAAACGCCGATAATCAAGACAACCTTAAATCTAGGTAATCAAAAGCCGAGGCGGCGCATTTCTCAAGTTCTACTTCCTTTTTTTTTTAATCTCTTTTTTTTTTGTCTTTAAATTCGCCTTTGCTTCTTTATCAGAGTTCACTCTGTAGAACAACAAATTCGCTATGTTTTCTAAACAAGTTGGTCACAATGGACGTCTTGCAGCGCAAGCTTGCAAACGTTTTGCTCGTCCTACGCAGTCCCGCAGTTATGCGACTGGAGGTGTGCCTGCGTCCCTCAAAGCACTTATACCTGCAAGATATACTGACAAATCTGACTTGTAGCAGCCACAGCAGCCGCTGGTGGTGCTTTCAAGAGAGCAGCAGGTATGTTGCTCGCTGGCGTAGGCGCAAGCACAGCAGGCGGTTTTGGAACATGGTACACGATGCATTCGAACGGCTTGGGCTTCCACTCAGACGAAGAGAGCCTGCGGCGATTCGTCGCCAACCACGAAGAGGCGAAGATGGTGGAAGAGACGATCAACAAACACCCGCTCGTTGCAGAGCTCCGCGCCAACCCCGAACTCACCGAATCACGGCCACACATGAAAATGCCCGGATCATACCGAAGTCGGAGCCTGACAGGAGGAGCGCTCATCGGCGAGGGAAAAATTCCAGTACCACCGTACGCCTGGATGGCGCCCAAGGGCAAGCAACTTGTGTCTATAGCATATGTCGGTGACGACCTGTGCGGCCATCCTGGTATTGTTCATGGTGGTCTCCTGGCGACTATGCTGGATGAGGGTCTCGGACGTTGCTCCTTCGGTGCGCTGCCCCATAACATTGCAGTTACAGCAAATCTCAATGTCGACTATCGCAAACCCACACCAGCGGGAAGCTTTTTAGTTCTTCGAGCGGAGACATACAAGGTGGAAGGCCGCAAGGCCTGGGTTAGGGGCCATATCGAATTACTAGCCGAGCCTAGCGAGAAGCCGACGATAGTGGCCGAAGCGCAAGCACTGTTCATCTCGCCCAAGTATGCTGCGGTAAGTCATATATCGAGTGATACCGATATTCTGGAGATGTTCTAATGCGCCTTGTAGATGATGCCTAAAATTGGTTGAACGAATAGATGACATGTGCTCCGACAACTTTTTCCTTCTTTGAGCGAGCGACGGGAGTGACAGGTGCATTTTATATAGGTTGTGTTGCGGTAGACGAGTAACCTCGCAGTCGGCAGGGGACATAAATGATGGACGACAGAGCATTTTACAAGAACACATTCTAATTACACATAGAGCGTTTCCTTTGGGAAACTCGATAGAGCGTGGCCTATCGATTTATCTGCCATGTATTATTATACATAGAAATAACATGAAATTCCCCGTGTAATTAAAGTTGAATTTTTCTCTTTTCCCTTCCATTTTCGCGGGGCCGACTTCCGGCGCATCGGGCAGACGCCGTGGGGTCCCTGGACCCGCGCCGGCCACTTAACGAATAGGCTTGTATGGGACGGAAAGGCCTCTGATGTCGCCATACTCAACATGAGTTCTCATAGGCTGATTATACTCTTATAAAGGTGGACCTCCGGGGAGTCTCTAGCAGTGGCTTCTGCCGCCCGATGGCCCGATCACGACATTGCCAGGGCAAGTTGCGGGCAATTGCTACATCACATAGGGAGCCTCCTGGAGCGAATCATGTAGGCGTACAGCTAGAAATATGGTATAAAATTTTATCATCTAGGTCGTGAGGTCGCAATTGGCGTCAGAAATCACTACATATTATTAGGTTAGCACTTAGGTTCTGGTCGATTTGGTGCTCTAGGAACCATAGGTACTCCGTAATATCTACATTAGTAAACTGCCATTCTCTCACACCCTCCACCGATTGGAAACTCTTCTTTTTTTCCCTTCCTTTCTTCATTGTCCAATACCCATCTCAACATACCTTGCTTGCACAATGGCTACGTAAGTGAAAAGCAAACCGCTCATCTCGTGCACTGTTTGTCCTCGCTGTGCCTATTATCTGGCTTCTGAATCTTGTCTCCAAGTCTCCAAATCCATTCATTACCCCGCCACCCATACTTTGCTCTACATGCATCCCACTTCAACACCAGAGGTATCGCTAACTAATGACGCGCTTCACAGCAACATCACCTGGCACCCTTCCTTATCGCGCAAGGAGCGCAACGAGACCCGTGGCCAGCGCGGTCTCACCATCTGGCTGACCGGTCTCTCTGCTTCTGGCAAGTCCACTGTCGCCACTGCGCTTGAGCAGCATCTCCTTCACCTCGGCGTCGCTGCCTACCGTCTCGACGGCGACAATGTCCGCTTCGGACTGAACAAGGACCTTGGCTTCTCTGAGGCTGACCGAAACGAGAACATTCGCCGCATCTCCGAAGTCGCCAAGCTCTTCGCGGACTCATCCACCATCGCCATTACCTCTTTTATCTCTCCTTACAGAGCGGATCGCAAGGTCGCCCGTGATCTGCACGAGCAAGCCACACAGGGCGGCGATGAGCCAATCCCCTTTATTGAAGTCTACGTTGATGTCCCCCTCGAAGTTGCCGAGCAGCGTGATCCCAAGGGTCTTTACAAGAAGGCTCGCGCTGGTGAGATCAAGGATTTCACCGGCATTTCTGCTCCGTACGAGGAGCCTGAGAACGCCGAGATCACTATCAAGACCCACGAGAACTCGGTTGAGGAGTGTGTTGCTCAGATTGTTCAGTGGCTCAATGAGAAGGGTTATCTCAACAAGAAATAGGCACAAAATTCATAATTGTGTTTCGCACTTAAAAAGAGGTAGATCGGATATTAGTGCCATGTGACACCGGCCGTCGTCACTCAAGAGGCATAATGACAGGGTAGAATATAGGCGTTTCTTACATGCAGGCGACTAGTTCTATCGTTCTTCTTTCTCAGCTTGTCTTCCTTTCGCCAACCTTCCAGCCGCGCCATTCGCTAAGGAAACTCGATCTCATAGTATACGTATGCCGTGTATTCATGTCCCTCGCCGGTCTGAAAACCAGCGGCCGCCATTTCCGAGCTCAGCGCAGCGTCGTCCTTGGTAATCTCGCCTCGCTTGTCCCGTCCAAAGGCATTGCCGCCCAGGAACGAGTAGTTTGAGTCCAGCGCAGCCTTGACCTTGGGCGCCAGCTTGGATGTAGTCTGCGAATGTGATCAGTGACGTGAATTGGGACACATTCGATAGGCTCACCTTGACTAGGACCGATACGTAATCTAGAGGCAGGCCATAGCGAAGAACTGCCTCAACAAAGACCCTTAATGTCATAACATGTATCCAGATCATGACACTTTCACTCCATCCCGTACGTCCCATACGCAGAGCCTCGCCACAAACCTTGCGCTCTTCATTGGTGACTCGATCGAGCTCCCTTTGCTCTTCTTGTCGACCACCTTCAACGTACTTGTACTGACGGGGCGTCCACTTCTGTTCTCGGCACTTGGCGAGGAATTCGGCGCTATGCTTCTTAAATGTCGCCACAGCAAAGAGAACAAACTCGTCATCCTTGGCCACCTCGACAGCCGAGCGAGGCACAACCATGGGTGATACTGTCTCATACTCCTTAATGAAATCCTTCTTTGCATTGCCAGGAACAACAATGAGGTGTGTCTCGATGTACTCAGAATCCTGCACAAGAAGTTTCGGGTCGACAATGGGGGTCAAGGACTTGGTAGAGAGGTTGCCGCTGATTGAGACTGTCAATGATCTGAGGATTGTATTTTGACCAGCGGAAAATACTCACGTTTGGCGGCGCTGCAGTGCCGCAAGGTTTGTCTTGACAGAGTTATACTGATTAAACTTTGTCTTAACGTCGGTATCAACGTTAGCTAATTCCTAAGGACATGTTAGTTGGAGCCTAGGACTGAGGTTGGTGGATCAACGCGCCTTTTGCAAGGTGCTAATAAGCTCTGCAAGGGACTTGTCGGCTCGATATCGGATTTTGTTCCAGCTGAAGGTGCTCACGTATTGATCAGTGGGCTCTGATGTGAGTGATTAGCGACTATCCGGTCTCAAAACAATGTACGCGACTGACTATCGTTGACCATCTTATACTGGGCGATACGATCTTCGTCACCCTCGAGCACATTCTTCAGAGAATCGGCGACCTTGGACACAACAGCCTGGCATGACGCCTCGAGCTTGGTAAGCTCATCTGCCTGTTGCACCAGGGCATCCAGAGTGCCGATCTTGAAGTCGGGGATGTTGAAAGGCAGAACGGACCCATTGTCAGAAGAGATGGTCCCGCGCAATGATGATATGGCATCATCGCGATCGCTCGAGTCAAAGACGCCCTGGGGCAAAGATAGGAATGCGTATTTCGTCGACATTATAGAAAGCTCAAGCTACAAGATATTCGATGGATGAATTATGTCGATAATTTCTGCAAGATAGACTGTCGGTTTGATGAGTGTGACACCAGCGAAGAACGCGGGCAGCTCCACACGGTGAAAGCTATGGCTTTACTCGCGAGTCAAGCTCACGGGTTCATCGATCGATAAATGGCTCTCCGTTGAAGTCTTGCTGTTGAAACGGATAGAACGAGGGCGAGGGCGAGGTTGGGTCGTATCGCGTTACGTTGCGTTGATAGGGCGAGAGTGTTGCTGGAGTTGACTACCTAATACAAGGCAGTGGGAGCTTCCATGAATATCTTACTACCTTACTCCGTACCTTACGGAGTAGCAGTTGCCCTTTGGGATCAGGAGTCAGTTGTGGATCTGTGGCTAGTGAGGTTAGGTATGACGACTGCTTGTGGCTGCCCACCTCGATAGTCTCATACCCCGATCGAAAGTACCTACGTCCCTCGCATAGAGTATAGGTGGAGTAGGTAACTTAACCACTCTTGCCACTTCACTTGATACTAACATTATTCACGATCGTCAGCTAATATATAGCATCACTTATGTATAAAACCCGAAGGTCATTGTCAACGGCACCCAGCGTATATATCGCACTAAAGGGTACCTAGGTCTAGTTCAAGACAAGAAGACAATGTGGTCGCGAATTATTGAGTGTAACCGGCGCCGCATCTGATGTTCATGGGGTCCCCACTACTGGACGGCCTTTGATCACGGGGGCTGTAGACTGCCTACAAGCACAGCGCAGACCAAGCCAAGTGATTCCAGTCACTAACACGGAATTCGAGCTTCAACAGCACCACAAACCTCGATATAAGAACCATCGACTTGCGCATCATCGAAGTCGCGTGAGCCCTGCACAGATGACTTTTGACCGAAAAGTTCACTGTAAGATCGCTACTGAGGTCAATAGCGTATTATGACCAAGCCTCGTCCAGACGTCATGGTCTTAGAAGGACGTACGTGTTGTTCGAAACAATTTGTCGAATGTAGTAAATGTATAGGCTCACAGGCAATGCACAGCGCCTCGACACGCCATTGTGCCCGATTCGAATATCCTCACTCCCGACACTACTCATGCCCTAGGTCCAAGCCCAGGTGTCTCGTCCAGTACAGCGTCGACACCTGGACAAAGAGCCACCAGATCAGATTGGCAAGTAGGCAATGCCTTATTTGATCTCCAGATGAAGCCATTTCATGCTCCAGATCATGGAATAACTGTTTCGTCTAGCCCTGGTCCCCCGCAAGAGGACAAAGTGCTGGCTGCTAGTCTCAACCCATATCGCGATGGTCGTATCAGGACCGCGGTGCCAAGCAAGCTTAAGGGCAGGACGAACATGAAGCAAGGTAACTTCAGTGTTATGCATATGCACATCCAGAAGCCGCAATTAACGGAGCGCGACCTTGCGGCCAAGCTTACAAGTGAACGAACTGCTGCTGCTGCCAAACTTGCAAGTGCTCAAGGGTATCGCTATCCAAGGAGACCGCGGCCACCACACACAGCGGCTGCTCGGAATCTTCCACAGCCTCTCTCAAATCCCCCTTCAGTAACTGCAGACATTCACGGGCCACTTTCTCAGCCTCCACCCCTCGGAACTGTTGTGCCATATGAAGAGCGGCGAGCAGAGACGAGATCTGCACAAGCCAGCGCAAGGCTTGAAGAGAATCCATTGACGGAACCAGATAGCATGGAAGATATTGAAACAGAAATTCTAGCAGAATCAACTAAAGAAGACGTCACATCCGGGGTCGACCATGAACAAGAGGACGCTTCATTTTTAGATGCGAACTCGGCACAGGACGTCAGCATGAACCCGTCGAACGAAATTGCCGCTCCAGTAGATCCCACACAGGAGGCTAACAGAGAACAGCCTGCCATTACGAAGCTCTTGACAACAATTCTTCCACCGGAAGAGGTCAGAGCAGAGCAATATCGACTTCTTGAACTCTTACGAAAGCTGCACCCAAGTACAGTCGTAGAAACGCTTTGCAGTGCCCTTACTCAGTTCGGCTATGCCACTCGGCAGCCCCCACCTCCTGATGGGGAGTCCTCTGAGAGCGGCTCGAAGAAAAGCTCGGGCGATCTCTTTATTTCGTGGATTTCGGAAATCTTCCCTCCGAACTTTGCTGAAAACAGAACTACCAAAAGGCCATCGAAACCCTCGACAGGGAGACCACGAGGTAGGCCAAAGGGGAGTACGAAAAGGATAGTAGACGCAGACTTACGTCCTAAGCGTACTGCCTTCGTTCCCCTGGCTATGAGGCCCGGCGGAACGGATCGTACGCAGCGTTCGACACTTGTCAAATGCTCGAATGCACCACCAGAGTCTGTTGCAAATGGTACACGCTTCTATATGCCTCTACCGTGTGCTTCTAACAACCAAATCTCGAGTAAGCTACTTCCCCGTGTTACGAAAAGCCGTATTTCTATAGCAGCCGCTCCCTCAATCACCCCTAGATTGATAAATGTTTCAGGGGAAGACCAAAGAACCACAGGTCCATCGATGACACCCGCTGAATCAACTGGCGAATCTACACTGATCGTGCCAAATTCTTCGGTTACAACGTCAATACGCACGAAGAGTACGGGTAGGCCTCGTGGTCGGCCTAAAGGGTCAAGGAACAAGTCCAAGCTACTGCCTGCCAAGCCTGCTTCTTCCTCATTCAACCCAACGGACTCTCATCTTAGGGAGTCAAGGCCTCAATCTCATGGGCCAACCACGAGGGAAAGCATGTATAACTCCCTAATATCCACGCCTGATTCAAGCTATGTGACTGAGACAGGCAGTACTCTTCGAACCACATTTTCTCTCCCAGAGTTGCCCGATCCTACTGAAGTAGCGGCCAGCATAATGCAAGGTGACGCAACTGGCTCGCCTGATTGCACGCAAGAGAACAAAACACCAACAGCCGCTGGCAGTTCTGTTACCATACAGGGACCTCAGGGGCCACCCAGCCACCCCCAGGACGCTGACCCAGTTTCTTCAAAAAAGAGAAAGAATTCACACGAAGGTCCCTGCACCAACACTCGAGTGATCGATATCCCCCAACTATCCCCCAGGACCGCGGGCCTGATCACCAATCCACCTCACGAGACACAAGCCAAGCGTCTTCGTGTGTCTCAGGAGACAGATCCAAGAAACCTTGGCACTAGTGAAAGATGTTCGCAATCAGCCGATTCAGGGGCTTTAGCTTTTCGTTCAAGTGCCACTACCAGACACACACCGTCTATATCGGACACATTCGCCTCCGGGGTACAGGCAATTGGGATTGGGGATATTTTGAGCCAGCGAGTGCCACAAAGTCCATCTCATCTGTACCAGCAGGATCAAGGGCTCAAGCAATTTGATGAGTCTTACCAGACCCAAGCAGATCAAGGCGTCCAAGTTCAACGCAAGCACCAGCCTCGGCATCATTCATCACAAGATTTGAGATCCGAACAGTCGATCCATCCAACGAGTATATCCTCTCCAAGGAATACTCAGCCACATAGCCGTGACCTCGTGGCTCCGGAGGATGTTCTCCGAAAAGTAACCGTGGTGGATTTGTACCAACGACAGCAACGACACTTGTCGAACAAATTAGGACATTCCGCTGCAAGCCCTTTTCCCCAGACGGCAGGCTCAAGCTCTCATCGGCAAGCCCAAAAGCTTGACAGTCGACCCTTAGTTCCTCGACACAGGCAACAGGGCCTCCGTCGTTCAATTGGGACAACACCCTTGGCAAATACGGGCTATTTTGAGTCGCAGCACCGCTTAGAAGAGCCAGCACAAATCGCAAGTATGGACGAAACACCCTCCAAGCCTCCTGAAACTGCATTAGCGCCTATAACAAACATGTCTTGAGTTCCCAGCTTTGAGAGGTAGAGCTACGTCCGAACGCACCATCACAGCGACTCTGGCACAGCGAAGCAGAAGCGATCCATGCTTTGGCAATACACTAGACGAAATTCATATACGTAGCCTAGTATTTTGCACTATGAAGAGAGTGTGAGAATATGAAAAGGCATCAAGGAGCAGAAGTGGATGGCCCAAGCCGACTGATTCCATGTGACTGGACCTCATCTGCTCTTGAGCGACAGGACGGCTCAAGTATACATGTCCTACACATCATGGCACGGACACCGGAATGTTTGCGCAAGAGGGCGAACGTAGGGTGAGTGTTACTTGTGTGGATACTAAGCAAAGAAAATTGTGTATCTAAGTACCGGAGGCATCATTAGAGGAAAGGCTGGGTTTCGGCGGAGTTTGGCTAACTCATTATGTTTGTGTTTATGGATTTTACATCGCTTATAGGCTAGATCACGCGGAAAGACAAACCCGCGCTACACAGGCTGGTGGTAGATCTGCTGCTCAGATCATCGCATTCTTTCTCTTTTTAGCATGTTTGAAATAAACTCCCCGCCTCTTATCAAAGTAGAGGCTTCTTGGATAATAAATAATTATACTGTGATCTAAATGAATAAAAAGCCACGCCAAGTTGACGCTCTGAGGCTAGTGCACGCAGTGGGATGTGGAAGTTCATTTCACTATTTAGGGAAATGAGAGCCCTTTGAGCCTTCAAGACACTCGGCCTAGGTTTCAGGTTGAGAAGAAAGTGGTGAAATATAAATGAAAATATAATGTCGTATAGACAATCGGTATCAATATGTATAGCCAGTGCTCCCATCCAGTACCACCTTCGGCAACGCAGTAGCCCTTTTCTCCGCAACCCATAAAAAACGCCGTTCAAATGCTCAAAACCCCGTTCTTTGACACATGCATGTACCCAGGTAAAACGACAAGCAGAAGTAATGGTATAGCTTCTCAACACGCTCGCCAACAGCAACATAACAAACGAAGAATGCCCAAGATATAGTGAAACTGCTGCTGTTTAATCCGCATCATCATCAGTGACACCGACGGGAGGCCGCACAGAATCGGGAATGCTGCGGCCGTACCACCATTCGTCCTCTTCTACCAGTCCATCTTCACTGATCAAATCCAGCATGACCTGTTGGTTGCGTTTGATATCCTGTGGACGCTCGACAACCCGACGCTGAAGGATCAAAGCTTCGGCTGTTGTGAGCCATATTTGTTGCAGTACTGGAAGGTCGCTGAGTAATGCCTGAGCCTGTTGCGAAGTAAGAGGTGACATGGGAGCCCCAGCCGATAAGCTCGTGTTGAAGACAAGATTGGTCTCCCAATCCATATTCCCATCTATTGAGCCAGAACTCCGAACCTTGTTCAATACAGTACCAGACGATCGAGCTTCGCTAGTGGATTTTTTGCGTCCGAAAAGACCTCGTTTCGGTTTCGATGTTGACTGTTCAGTAGGTGGCGCCTCTTTCGTGAGAGCATTGAACCATGTGTCAACAGCACCACGCCTGCTGTTGTAGCCCTTGATTTCCCATAGCCTTTCCACTTGTCGGAGTCCACCAATGCACAAAATTGCAACATGCATATCATCGGACGGTTTCTCCCGAATATAACCACGAAGTGATCGCTCGACTCTACCAACATATGTCGGTGGTCGGAGTCTCCGACAGAAGGATGATATTACAAGGGGAAAGACTTCGTGAACCCTTAATAAGGTTTGGTCGTCGTACATGCTCATGATTTCAGTTTCAATAGGGTTCAAAGTATAAGGTTCCCTTCTCAATCCTTTTCCTCCGTTCTCAGCCATACGCTTTAGGTACAATTTCCGGTACGTCTCGAAGAAGTGGAATATGGTAAATAGAAGAGGTATTAGGCGTCGTCGCATGCGCTCGTTCTGGGGTGCAAATGCAAGTCGCTGGGCTTCAGTCTGGCGAAGGAAGATATCTTTTGTGATCCATTCACACATTAGAAATGCTAGCTTAGCAGCGACGTGTAATCGATGCCATATCCCGCATAAATGTTGGAAGTTGATCTCGCTCGGGTCTGTGATGGGGTATAGGCGGGAGGCGTAAACGGGAATATGATTTTCGAGATGATATCGAGCGATAGTATTTTCGTTGAAAGTGACGAGAGTATGCCACGATTTGGAGGCAAGTCGGAGGTTCAGGACGTCGGTTAGTGGGAGGGCAGAAATGATTTGAATCTGTAATTCGTTGGGAAGTCCTAGGAAGAGCTGATCGAAGCTAGCACTAACCTCACAGGTCAGTAAAGTGAAAGAATAATTATTATGCCAAAAGAGCATTACCTTTTTTGCGGCGTTTCTACAGACACTCGAGGCGCATGACCAGACGGGATACTCGATTTAGAGTGGAGGATCGAGACCTTGGAGCGAAGGCCGAAAAACCTTGACTTGTCACGCTTCTGGTCAAGGGGCTTCAAAGGTTCAACATCGGCGGCTTTCGTTTCTCGTAGAGGAAGAATAAATCTCGAGGGCGACGTGGAGGCATCTAGATTATCTCGAGTCGGAGGAGGTTGGTGCTGATGTTGGTGTGCATTGAGCTGGCTTAGCTTTTCGAAGTAACGCTCAGAAGCAAATTCAGTGATATGTGGCGGATCCATAGCCATCGTCCGCGCTTGATGATGAGCCATGGTGATGGGCGTCGAAGAGAAAACGAGCGACGTTCGACGTTCGACGCTATCGACGAGAGGGCGCAAGGGCCGCGACGTATTAGAAAGGACGGTATCGCCTTTGCTGAGCAGGCCAAAATGGCTACAGACGTCCGTCTCTATTGCGCACTGAATGAGAATATACTCGACATGGCGAGAGGAAGAGCGATTTGGCAAGACGGAGGGATCGGGAACGCCGAAAACTACGGACCGGAGATCCGGAGGCACAGGTAAATCGAGTTCAAGGGCCAGACGTCAAAAGAAAAGGCTGATGATAAGGAAAACGAAGGGCAAGCAGTCGATCGATATCGTGAAAGGCGAGTTTGTGGTGTTTCGTGTTGGTTTTGGACAGAACGAACTGCGCGGGATAAACGGGAAAGTGGGAAGGGTAATGGTACAAGGAAAGAGCGAGAGAGCGTAGTGATGACTAGCTGGGCTATAGAAGGAAGGGGACTTCCAGGTACAAGGATACTTGGGTACGTACGGTACAAATCCGGGGGAGAATGGAACGACGTGGAGGGGGTGTGAGGTGGAGCATTTATTTTTCCCCTTCGCAGTAAGAGGTGTGAATTTAAATTGGTCGCGACTCCACAGACGGGACGATAATGATTCTCTCTGTCCAGAGTAGAGATAGGTGCTATCTTGAACGGGGATGAATAGCAAGAGTGAACCACTGCATATGATAGATGCCTACTGAATGAAGATCAAGCTTTCAGGCCAGAGACCTAGTAGTTCGTATTGAGACTGCACTATTTTCCCATGTCGAGACGATTGTTCAAAAAGAAAAGCTGGATTTGGTGCGAACGTCCCAAATATCTGGATACTTCCCGTTCTGGGTATTACCTGGGTTCCTGCTAAGGTAGGTAGATTTGGGAAGGTTTAGATGATTGACTGATAAGGTACATCCCATATCGCCAAGTGAGTGCACCGATCGGCTGGGCTGAAATGGAAAGAAAGAGCCTACCAGTAAATACCTAGAATTGAATTGAGAATCTTGTCACCCCCAAAGACACCTATAGAACGAAATGAAGAATTCGGCCAGCACCAGACCATCACCTTGAAAAGGTAATTGACTGGCGAGGGGGAACGGACCGACCGTTTAATATGGTGGGGTGTTCTTTTGATTGACGGCTCATCAATACAGCACATCACAGTGACAATCGGGACATCTAGCGCAGCTCATGGCCGCCCAAGGTGCCCAAAAAGCAAGCGTTTGGTTCGCCTCAAGCGGCGTTTGGCCGGCCAAACTGTGGAGAGGACACTCCATGGCAGCTGTGGGGGGACATTGGGGCCCCTTTTTAAACATAGCGCGTGGGTGTACTCCAGTCTGGAGAAACCGCGTGAGCGAATCTCCCCGGTGCTTTGGACTTCCTGGAGAGGAAATCTGGGCAGCAGAGAAAGAAAAGCCCCAGACCCAGAATGACGATGGAGCCCGTGGAAAGCTCTCCACTGCCCTGCGCAAATCTCCCCACAACCTGTTAAACAACAGCAGTTTTCATTAGCATTAGCATTCCTCTGGCCCTGAATAGCCTGTGGCCCTCAGGTACTTTTAGTGACCAGCTGACGTTGGTGATGCATCTGCCCTCCACTGCAACGCTCCAGAAAAACGCCGGTTCATAGTAGTGTACAGTTATTGCACGGTACGCAGGACGTGCTTCTACGAGTGTCTACTCTCACTTTTGCGAGGGACGCACAGTGTGAGATTACTTGACTGATCCCCCATGATCGTCAATGAAATTCCCGACTCGGCCCAATTGGCCGGCCCTACTCCATCTTCCCATCCGTTCCATGCCATGCAGCGTCTGGGACATGTGCCTCCTGTGTGGTTCATTGCGGTTCAGATGCATTGCGTATGGCTTTCCCGTTGATTGTTCCCGAAGCTCTCTCAAAACAACGTTACAGCGCTGTTTTTGAGTTTTAGCTAACAAGCTACATGCGGAGTACTCGCGATCCCATTAAATGACCAGCCGCACGGGAAATACCTTATTGATATGGTACTTGGCCTAACAGATCCATTAGGGAACAGAGATGGCAGCTTGGAAAATAACCCCTGGTAAGATTTTTCTCCTCCTACCATGGATCTCTCTCTTTTTTTCTTCCTTTTTCTTTTTAAGGCTTGGGCTGGAGCGTTCTCATTTGGTCCCAGGTTTGTCTTGGCCTTTGGCATACCGGTATCTCGACACTAACTACATAGGTACCTAAGGTAGGTTCCTTACCTTAAAACTGGCTTTTCTCCGGGTCTTCACCGGATCCGCCACCCGTTGATATCTCGGTCTATTCTTCAAGGATTGCATTTAACCGGCCAAAATAGACTGGGTCTTGCGGGCTTCAGCAGACTTTTTCGGAATGGGTTTACCCTGCTGTTTTTTATCCTTCCTGGTCTTCTGTTTATACTCCGTATGTATTATCTTCATGAACACTCCGTCAAATAACCAAGCAATGAGACAGCCCGGGTCGGAGCGAATTGTATCGCATCCGTATAGCCTACTCGGTACGTGTCTAAGTGCCGGCCACGGGGAACGGAGGTCCAGTAACTAGAACTTTCAGATCGGCGGCGAGAACTTGCAATGAGCTGGGTAGTAAGATAGATACCGTATACCAGTAACTATCTTGAATACGCTACACAGTGATGACGACAATGATGGGCCAGCTTAGCTAATATATCTACATCTCGAATCTGATATCGAAGTCCTCTTCATTGGTTTTCCTTAGTATGATGCTGAGTTATCTTCAAAGCTCATGCAAACTTCATACTTTGCCAACGTGCCCGAAACAGCCTTCTGCTGGCTTGTCATTGACAACTTTTGTGTGAGATACACCAAGAGAGGATATAGCGTATCGAATATGCCAGGCCCATCGATATCGACTCACGAGACCTAAAATGATTTTACGATTTCGTGGAGAACACCACCCCAGTGGACTACAATTACCTCACCTCACCTTACTTGATCCCCAGAACGAGAGCAATGGCACCGAAAAGCTTGGACCATAAACCTATATCTGCCCCCGGGATTGCGTGGATCCATCTGTAACAGAGTCAAGCCGAGGACCCTCTCTCCGGCCGAGAGTTGCATATGTACTTGGTACGGTAGCTTACAAAAGGCCAAGTGAAGTGAGTTCTATTGAAGAGCTCGAGACCGAACGGGCGAGTGCTTTTGCCGTGCGAATCGCGTGGGCCGAGGGGTTCGCTTGATACAGGTGGCTCGATGCTCTCTTAACAGTATTCATTGTCCATATACAAGCCTTTAAAATGATGGAAAAACTGTACTTATCCGACTTGAAATAGAATATCTTCACAATGTTGCAATGTAGTGTATATGCGTGTCTCGAGCAACCTGGTTCAGGGGATGTGTGATTCATTTCTCCACGTCACGAGAGACTTCTGGTCAAGCCAGTTGAAAGCCACTGGGCTATCGTCGTGAGTGAGCTTTTAAGTGCCAATACAAATCATACGAACGGCATTTACTATCATATATATCTTATCAGTGATGTTATCAGCACGGTTGATATCACTTACACCATGTCAAAATCCTAGATTTGAATCTCAGCAATCTCACGAGTAATGGAGAGTTAGATAATTGGAGTTGTCTGATATACGGTTGTGGATGCGAGGACCAGCTGAACGGACCCGAGACACACAACCCAGGTACATATGTTGGATTTGAGAAGGAGGGGGGTGTTCCTATTAGTCGCGGCCTTACTGCGGTGGTTCTGGGCAGAATGACTGGCCCCATCCGTTACAAGCTCGATATCCAGTGTCTCGTTGACGCCGATCTTGAGAATCAACCTGGGTCTGGTTGGCTAGTGAGTTTGTAGAAAAGCAAGACATTGCTCTGAGCACAGGGGATCAGTACCTATGCTGCTAGTAAAATGACTCGGAGTAGAGTTATATGGCCAGAGCCTACGGCAGTTCGTGGAATAGATACAGACGTCAATATGGTAGAAGAGGCTTGTTTTGGAACAACGCCGCATTGGCATGAGAATCCTGTAGCGTTTCCTCTACTCGACCGGCATCTCAGTAAGCTTCTCTTGTGATATAACTTTGGGTTGACTCGGGATTCTGTTTCAGATAAAAAAAGATAAATATTTCAATGCAAGGTACGCAATGTGCACAAACAACTTAGAGCCAAGGGATACTACTCTGTAGCTTGAGATCACCGGTATCATTTGCAAAGGCACTTGCTTAGAATATCTGCTAGAGATCAGCAGCACATGTTAATAAAGCTTGATTCTAAGGCTGTACCGTAGATGCTGTTATTGTTGACGACATATTCATGATTCAAATCACTCTGGTCTCAATTCTGTCACGCAATCGGCCGATAGGGAATGGCTTTCGTCCCGATATACCGATAAAGTCCAGCCCAGCCTAGCAACCTGGTACTAACCTCTAAGGGACTAAGTCAAAGCACGACCAGGGAGGCCTACCTTACCTAGACGAGGGAACAGGCCCGGGCAGTCAGCACTGCCTCAGTCAGTACACATTAATTTGTATTAACCTCTAGACTAGATCACTCGATAACCTGTTGTAGACGGTATCTTGAGTTGGGAGTCGAAGACACAAGACTGACTTTGGGATAAGGCTGGGTAAAAGGCAATATGTATTTTATATTTTTATTTGGTCTTGGCTCCCCCAGTTCTGAGACGCTAGAGACCACTCACAGGGTCAAGGTGATGGAACGAACTCTCTGCTTCCTTGGCTAGCACCCTAAGTGGTAAGGTTACTGATGAGTTGAAGGTGCGGTACCTACCTTTGGGTAGGTAGCTACCTTACTTACCCAAGGTATGGATACGCTTCTCTGTGTGTTCTATCTTGCTTCCATTTCCAATAAACACGTCTTATCGAGTACTTCACTGAAATGATTGGATCGTCTATTCTTGTCACTGAAACAGCTTCCCTTTTCGTGCAATCCGCCGCCATTACATACAGTACTGTGGGCATACTAAATACGACTATCATTACCTACCTACCTTACCTACCCAAATGTTGAATGGAGGTAGGTAGACGCGTCCACAGCATTTCCCCAAGTCCATTCCGTCCCATCCCGCGTTCAGTCCACTTCTTTCCCCTCAAACTTCTCCTCTCTAATAATGTAATAAACGCTCAAACTAAAGGCTGACAACCATGTCATGTCATGTTCCATTTCATCTCGTGTTTAACCCAACCTAACTAATGTTCCGTCTTCTGTCAATGTCCTGAAACTGGCAACTCCCCCGCCACTACCTACCGCCACCGCCGTCTCCTCCCCTCTGACTCGTCGCCTACCCTCATCAGAGACGTTTAGAGTCAACTCATTTTGACATACCTTACCTAGAACCCGACACAGTTCCGGCTGCATTGCGGAATGTGCCCGGTGCTCCTTCCCGTACCTCACTAAACCAATATACTATTCACCGAAATAACCTCGTCTCGGTCCGAGAAGTAGCGGGACCCCGGAAAAACGCAAAGGCTCAAGTCGCCGAGAAGACAGCAATAACCCAGCCGTTACACACACGGAGAGAGAGAGAGAGAGAGGCAGCGCACATAGCGAGCCTACAGCCTGCCTAGAACGAAGTCGAAACAAAGCCATCGGGCTAGTATCAAAAGTGCCCAGATTTCGACCCCGTCTCCGCCTTCTCAATCCCCATCCCAATTCACGTTTCCATCTGCGTCTCCATCTCCATCCCCATCCCCATCTCCATCTCCATACTCTTGCGCTCGAATTTAGAGCCGATGTTCAGCAGCGTTCATCCACGAGCTTAATATCATTTTCTTCTTTGTTACCTTCTCGCTTCCCCCAGAACGAGCTAAGCCATGACGACTGACCCGTTTTCGGGCTCTTCTCGGCCTGGAACCCCATCTGCATCTACCGTTGTCGGTGAAGCCCCTATCGTCCCTTCTGTGGAGGCTCAGCACCTAGCCCGCTTCGAGTTCAGCGATGCTGGTACAAAGGTTCTGATGGTGGAGTGGTATCCCGATGCCGTTCCGGGCCCCGCTGCATCTGCCAATTCTCCTGCCGACACCCCCGGTGAACAATCTGCTCCGGCTGCCGATCGCATCTCCGCAACGGAGCCGGTGCCGGCTTCTGCTCCGGTGGACAGCATCAACAGAACATGTTGGCAAGTGTCGTGGCCCGGGAAATCTACTAACCTCCCTGCTGCTGATCTTGAGCCAGACTCCGGTGCAGGCACTGCTCCTGCGTCTTCATCTCGCCAACGGCGTCGCCGTGTATTCTTCCTGCTCCCCGCTGATGCCACGGTCCCCCCGACCATCACTATCACGCCGCCTGGCTCACCCAGTCTGACCCTCAAACCACTTCCGGCCATCTTCCCACCAGGCCTTGCCGCTGATCCAGGTAATCGGGGAGTCCTGCACACTCTATGGGCTCGCCAACGCCTGGCAGCCATAGATCGGGAGGTAGCCGACGAACTTCGCAATAATGCTGAGGGGGTGGGTGTTGAGATAGCCCTCGCCGAGCGGCAATGGATTCTCGACACATTTATCAACACGCCGCAACTTCCCAGTGATTCCATCCCTCTTCCTGTAGCCACTCGTTCACCTACGGGCCGCTTGGGGGACAAGCTCAAAGGTCTCAAGCTGGCCACATCACCTGCTGACCTAACACCGAGCACGACAGGTATTTGAGATCCATCGCTCCCAGTCCCTGTGTACAAGCTGACTTCTCTCAAAAGCGAACACCTTTATGAGCCCCATTAGTCAATCTCATCCGTTTCAACCCAGAGGGCGTGATATCGCTGTGTCGTCCCATGAGGCCATGGCCAGCAACGCATCAACAGGTCCCATATCGCTGAATGCTGCACTGCATGGCGACGTGACAACAGCTGCCTCGGCCCCTGTCAGACCTCTACGGCGAGATGATGACGACGATCTGTTTGCTCTGCCCATGAGCCCACGTAGCCCAGATATGAAGAAGAGTCCTTTCAGCGCGCTATGACAGGGAGACGCGAGCTTTGTGTTTTTTATTACTCATGGCGCCATTGGAGAGGATTAGCAAGTTTGTGCGGCTTTCAAAGTCAGTAACATAGATACCCATGTTGGATTACCGAGCATTGGTGATAGTGAGAAACATTCATCGGCATATCCGTCCCAGCTATATCGCATGTAACAGTTTTGTCGTGTCACAAAATCGATGTCTAACCTCGAAGGGGATGAATCTGGGGTAATCGTCTACAGGGCTGAAGCAAATGTCCAGCGTATTATTCTCGTCGTGATTCAGAAGCGCTAGTGATCTACACCAGTTAAGACTGGATGCCTGAAATTTCAAAAACACAGTGTCATGCATCAAACGCCCACGCCATGTAAAAGCCTAGAACTCTTCATCTCCATCCACCGACACGTCCCTCGTCCCATCTCTCTTTCCTCTCTTGTCTCAAATAGTACTGGACTTTAGCCTCTCTATATTTACGCACCCAATCAGTAACCTCCCTCTCCGTCGCCGATACTCCTTCTCCCTCTCCGTCGAGGAAACTCTCCTCCATAGCCTCGCACACCGATGCCTGCTCCTGAACGCCCTGTCCCAACTGCTGGTATAACGCTGCTGGTGAGAAGGGCGCCAGCGCGTGATCCATGTCAGACTGTTTCTGGCGCCATTGTCGCTCGAGTGTGTGCGTTGAGAGAAGTTGTGCCTGTGTCGATGCGC
The DNA here is from genome assembly GCA_013396035.1 of Fusarium pseudocircinatum. NCBI lineage: Eukaryota > Fungi > Ascomycota > Sordariomycetes > Hypocreales > Nectriaceae > Fusarium > Fusarium pseudocircinatum. The sequence continues at coordinate 59,810 of JAAOAS010000213.1, forward strand.
GCTGATGTGATAGCCGAGCTTCCATATCCGTGAGTTGGCCAGCTAGGTCGATGTTTTCGTTGAGGGCGGCGGATAGAGCTTGATGCGATACAAGCAGGGAAGGGTGGATGGATTCAGGAGAGTGCGTTAATGCGTTGAGGAGAGCTGGGTTACCAAGCAGCTCAGCCAGGTCTTGTTTTCTTGCCACAGAACTTAGAAAGTGCACTCTTACGGTCGGGGTATCACATACGACTTGTCCTGTAGAATCTGAGGGAGCCACTGCTCGCCTGGGTCGGGAATTGATGCTGGTGCGTTAGTTACAGTGTTGGAAGGTATGCGGCCTTCGGATGGTGGAGGTACGCCTGATGAGGTCGGCGTCGCAATGCGACTCGTTTCATGGCTGCCAGGCTTGGGGGGAAGAACAGGAGGAGTCGCGCCCTGCATATCAGCTGCGAAGCTTGCCATTGCAGTTGTCACTCCGCTGCACTCTTTGCTAATAGGAAGCACCGCAGTTAGGAGTGAATGCGATGGAGTTATCTTAGGTAAGATATGTAAACTTCCATTCACGTTGAGTTGGAGTTGGAAGATGCAGGTCTAAAGTGGGGGAGCTTCTGACAGATTGTGTCATAGGCTCCCACCCC
>JAAOAS010000214.1:0-41513 GCA_013396035.1 Fusarium pseudocircinatum
TTCGTCTTCAGCCTTGACGTGACTCACGTCAAGGCTGAAGACGAAAACGACACCAACCCTACCATCATTCACCAAGATGCTGACGACGATATCAACGAAGAAATGCTCTCGCGACCACTGGAGCCGGGAACCAAGGCCGCTCGATACACCGGCCCGCCCCGAGGAGGCAAGATGCTGTCATTCCGTCCTGGCGTTTTCCGTCGCAGTCACCGACCTTTTCTGAAATGCACCAGCAGAGAACTCAAGAAGCAAGAGGAAGCTGAACAAAGCAGTTTCACCAAATGGCGCACCAACCCCGATGAGATCGATGACTCCAGCATTCCCGTCATCCGATTGACCGAAGCGTCAGATTCGGCCCAGTCATTCGAGGCCTTCCATGCTACTGTCATCGAGCCAAACAAGGAGGCCATTGAACTGATACTGGTGGAGTATAACAAGAGCGTTCACATCCTCGACCAGCGCAACGACGTTCAATTCTTTGAAAAGTATCATGAACAGTACACCAGCGGAGATCTTATTAATTATGGAAGACCTCGCATAAACTTCAACCTCCGACCTGATAAAGCGTTAGACATACACATCGGCTTCCTCTGCAGTAAGTCGAATCCCACGCCAGTAGTTTCATCAATTGACGGATCCCAGCTTCAAAACAAGCAACCCACGACTGCGAAGCGCAGAAGTGCCCGCACCTCTACGCCGCCTGCTTCATCGCATGGCACGGCCCATCCTTCCGGTACTTCTTCACCAAAGCCTGCGAATCAGATGAGAACCCCCACGAAGTCTTCTTCTCGATGCCCCGCAACGCGCGCATCGCCGTCAAGTTCTGGGAGGATCGGGTCCGAGATGTAGCGAGGGACACGTTGCGTGAGACAGTGCGGGAGAACAACTGGAATTGGGCGGCTGTGCTGGCTTCGGCGGTTCTGAAGAGAGGATATGCACCTTCGGAGTATGATCTGGGAGGGTTTGTAAACTGGACGGAGTTTGCGGATAAGAATGATCTTGGGAGTGTGTGTTATGGTGTTAAATCTTCTGATGAAGAGTCCTCGGGCGAAGAGTCATCTTCCCCCGGCGATGCATAAGCATTGGTGGTCGGGACTTGTCCCAACCTGGATTGGATGTTATCTACACTCGTGGATTGAGTATCTTTTGGTGCAGCATAAGAATGACTGGGGGATATTAGCTGAACCATTGACTGTTCTTTACAGTAAGCGAAGCCATTTTCCAAGCCCAAAAAGTGCCTCTTAGAAAGGTCGCAGGAGGCCGAGGGGCAGATGCCCTGTTCAAATGCGTCTAAAACCAATACATAGGAATAAGTTATTCATATTCATGCTTGCCACAAAAAGACTCGTGACTATTTTATTTCTCTAACCAAGCAATCGCAGATAGCCGATTCCAGGGATAAGAGTCGTTATCAGACCAGACTTAGGTAGGCATGTATATGGCGTTCTGTCTACAAGAAAGAAACACCCAAATAACCAATACTTATCTAAAATTATCATTATTATTACCGCTGCAAGGCGAAGGGTATATCTAACTCAGTATCCGGGGTCAACGCTACATAAACTAAGTCCAACACTGGCTCCGATCTTATCCAGTAACATACTGCCTCACCATTGCCTACCAAATGATCCGAGACCAGGATTTATCCTAGGCGGCTTCTTTCAGCTGGATCAATAATAATCTTCATGCCAACACAAGACATATACCAGTCTTTTACGCCAAAGGTTCTCCCGAGCCACAATTTACAATGCGCATTGTCAACTCCCCGCTGATCCTAACATCAAGGCCACCACTAAGCGCCCGTTTCTCGAGAATGAACTTGATCAAAATCGTACACACGTAAAATTATAGATCTCACGACAGGCAAGATTACGTTTAGGACTAGACAGTAGCAGGGGTCATGGGACAATTCCCCCAAAAGAAGCCGCCTGACAAAAGTCTGAACCAGAGTACAAATGCGAACAAGCCCTCAGGAGATATTGCATTTCGGCTCCAGTGAGAATTTCGCTGCCGCTTCAGCTATCTCCAAAGCTGATTCGGCCAAGATACCGCTGCATGCATAACTGAAAACTGCATCTGAAGCCGGCCGCAACGGCTAGGCAACTTCTTGGAGATCAAAGAGAAAATGGTTATGCTAAGTAGAGGAATAACCATTCAGACCGCTTATAGATATCCATGTGGTTCTTCTAAGCTTAAATTATCAGGAAATAATACACTGTTTCTCTTTTACTGTCCTTTCTGCGCTGTATGTAAGAAAACTCCTTCGCATAAGGTCAAGGTCAATTGTCCAACCAGAGCCAGAACATGCTGAATTCTAAACCCAGATCAAGCGTGCAAGTTAACGCATATTGGCCTTTTATTTCGAGTTTGGTGTAATTGGCACCAGAAGAGAGGGATAGTTATTGCTCACAGACTCAGAATCTGTCGTTATCTTGGCGCGAGATGTGTCATTTTCGCGGGTAATTCTTCGCGACGATTTACGAAAACCTACACACGTGACATTCAACAGGAGTCCGGGTTCTTGCGAGCCGTCTGCAGTCCCTATTGGCTTCCACACTGAATCGATTGACAATCGCGTGGCCGGTTTGCGGGCCCAAATCCACAAGACTTACCTGGACTATGAAAGAAGTTCTAGTTAGGACACGTTAGACTGAAGAGGATTTAAAAAAGGTGCAGGGGACCCTTTGCGTCTCTGACAAAGTTAAGAAATAAAGAAGATCTTTCGCATTTTACAATATAACCCATTTGACCAGCACACTTGGTTCATCAACATGTCACCGTTCCCTACCAACGCCAAAATTAACAATGCACTCTTTTCCATCGCCATTATCAGCCTCCTATGAGGTTGCATCTAAGATTAAAGATAAGAATAGCCTAAAAAAACGTCTAAACCTGTATTCCATCAATCATCATCTGTTGACTCTAACCCTTCCTCTGACTCCACGCCCTCTTCTTTATCAATTTCCTCTTCAGATTCGCTTTCCTCTTCTTCTTGAATTTTAAGCTTGAAAATACTTTCCTCGTCCTCGGTGTAACAATGGCAACAGTCATTCTCTGGCACGTGGATCTCGTCACAGCAATATCGCCCTCTGGTGTAGCCGCCGTCACAAGCGTGACACAATTTGCCACTCGGTCTCGGCTCAGAAAAGTAATAACGGCATGTTGCACACATTGAATCATATGCGTGTGTGTCCTCAAGTGTCCATTCCCTCGATCGTCGTAATAATGCTGCCGTGGCATGGTGTCCTTCTCCCTCTGCGAAATGAATAGCTCGAATGAACTGGAATATGCCAGGCCCTGTAGTAAGTGCTCCGTGGTGGAATAAGAGTTCAACCATGTCAAGCCGCCCGCGCTCAGCAGCTCCTTCCAAGGCCGTTCTACCACGCCCTCGGCTACCCCTGGCATTAACTCGCGCACCAGCATCTAGCAGCTGCTTCGTCAGTCCAATGTGTCCTTCAATGGCGGTGATTTGTAAAGCTGTTACGCCACCATAAAACGATGGGGCTGCATTAACGTTTGATCCAGACCGCAGAAGGCTCTCAGCGATGTTCAAGTGGCCAAGTGCGATAGTAAGTTGGAGAGGCGAGCGTCCCATGAATTGGACTATTTCATTCTGGTTAATATCCGCTCCTATCTCGATGAGCCATACGACTGCCTCCTTCATTCCATGCTGTATCGCATATCTCAGCAAGGGCGAAAGTGTCAATAGCGGTAATTGAAGACTCCTTACTCGCAGATTGTAACCCATGAGCTCCTTCAAACAGTCTGTAGTATCCGCACTAAAAGCCCTAGCCCATGTGATATCGTCAGGCTGATAACCGTTACTTAACAGCTCTAAGACGCCAGCTGTTCCTTGGTAAGATGTGGCTAAAGCCAACGGACTGCCCTGGGAAAGACTATCGAAGGCACCATAACCTCCATTTTCGTCAGAGGCCATGTGCCAGAAAATTTGGGATCGAGTGATATAAAGACCCTCATCATAGGAAAATTTAAAGGAAGATCCTGTGGCATAAAACGGAAGCAGCGCGGTCTCTGGTTTTTGAAGCTGCGCTACAAGGTTTCGAACCAAAGGCAGATTGCCTAGCATCGCGGCCAAGCCAACTGCAGTTCCTTCCAAAAGATCCTGAGATTCTTGAAGAGATCTGTTGTTAAGTAGAAAGTCAATAGCCCCGTGATTCTCAACTAGCACAGCAGAGCATAGGCTTGATGGGCTGTAGTATGTTGGCAACTCTGAGAATGCGCTTTTGAGCCGGGCATCATCTTGTGCGATAAGCGCAGCGTCGATATAAAACATAATATCCTTGCTAGCGTCGAAAACCTTCGTCCAGTATTTTAAAAGGAGCGCTCTAAGACAAGGGTCATATCCGCCGCACTCTCCTTGAATGTTGCATACATGCTCAGGTACGAGGGCTTCAAACACTTCAGATGTTAATGTTTGCAGTTCAGCGCCCCTTTCTAGAAGCAGCTGGACACAATTTGTGTTTTTTTTCCTTAAAGCCCACGCAAGCGCGCTGCCTCCGAATTTATCTTGTACGTTGGGGTCGCCTCCTGCGTCTAAAGCAGCAGAAAGTATGTCGTCATATCCTGCATTCGACAACTGAATAATTGCTTCGTCAGGGAAAATCGCTCCCCATTGAACAAGGAGTTTGATGCCGTCATAGAAATCTTTTCTGAAAGGAATGCCACGGAGAAAGAACTCTAAAACAGTCGGGGGTTCGTCGTTTTTGTATATTTGAAACTCACAACAGAAACAACGATTTGGCACCAAGACCCAACATGCATCTATATCAGCCTGCTTCGCCGTAAGATTGACGCCAAGTCCATTCGCCAGAAGGTACCGTAATATATCGAGTCGGCCCGCGAGTATCGGAATAAGGAGAAGAGTGGCGCTGGACTGATGGTATAGTTGGAACAGTAGCTGGCAAGCCTCTTGATGGCCTTGCTTGATAGCAACTTCCAAAGGTGTTACGCCGCGTGTATTGCGCTTGAATCCGATAGGATTGACTTTATGAAGAAATGATATAATATCAGCGTTCCCGGCACATGCTGCTGAAATGAAAACGTCGGCCGTGATAAATGATGCTGCCTTGATGGCCTGACTTTGGTTCTGGAGAAGGTCAAAAACTTTATTTGTGGCGTGAATACTGACTGCGGCAGCAGTGCTTAAAGCTGTCTCCTCTTTGACGACGCTAGACCTCACAGATGTGAAGTCGACTGTCAGCGTTCCGATAGGAAGCGAGATATTAGCGCCAATTTCTAAGGCCTGTTCAAAAACGCGCTCATCCTGTAGTAGAATAGCCGCATGGAGGATTTCTTCTGAAGTCAAAGCCTTGTAGTGATCTAACACGAGCCTGATAATGTGTGCTTGTTCGTTATCCCAAATGCAATGAGGCAGTACCAAGCTCATAATCGACCGAGGATTGGAACTCCCCAGATTCCTACCAACAACAGCACCGGCCTTCAGAAGCAGTTCAATCATGTCTACCTGCCTAGACAAAATCGCATGCTCCAGTGCCATCTTGATGGGGGAGGTCCGAAACTCGATGTTAGGGTCTTGGTCTAAAGAAAAGAGCCATTTGACTAGAGTCTTGGGATTCTCGGTATTCACCATCCTCTTATTATAGCAGATGAACATGATGAGGTCTCTGAAGAGATTATCCATAAATGCTCTGATAGTCAGATCTTGTTGTCGGGCTCTCCTCAGACTGTCTATGGCACCCAAAAGCCCAGTCCTGGAAAGGATAGTGTAGAGATTCTCAAAGTCATCAGCCTTCCATCTTTCGACAATGTTGTTCGAGACCTTATAGAAAATGAGCTTCAGGCACTCGGGGGTCATGACATTTGCGGTGCCGGTCGCGATGATTTGAGCAGTCTGTAGATGTTCGCCAGGAAAGTATTCCGGCATCCCCATAACAAGGTTCATGGCCAACCTAGGGATTAGGTGGCTTGCTTGAATTTGATCGAATTTGTGGCCAACTAGCATCTTCGACGTAAGAAGATCAAGTACTGGCACTCTTTGCTCACTCGTCATTCTATGTAGCTGAGTATAGCTCAACCCTAGTCAAAACACAATTAGATAAGGCCGTCGTCTTTTGGTGACTAAACTTACATTCTTGCAGCTTGGACCGGAATTTGAACCATGGCAATGACTCTGGCCACTCAAAGTCGTTTAGATATGGTTGAGGCGTACAGATAATAAGCTGACCAGTCGATGCGATTGACTGAACAATGCTTTCTGGGAAATGTGAATTTCTGGATTCTATTTTAGGAACTAAATTTGTTGTGGACTTACCAGGGAGATTTCGAGCCGGAATACCTTTATCGCGGTGGCGATCTGTTTCTTTTACGATGGTAGATTGCTTTATTCGCTTACCGGATAAAAGAACATCGCTTTCTTTACCTTCCAGCTTCCTTTTGTTGATCGTTTGGTCAATATACCTCCATGACTTGCGGTTGATATTTTTGAAGATATTCCACTTTTTTAAGCGGTACTCCAGTTGGGATTCCCTGAGCACCAGTAAGCATGAGTGATATAAGAGGGCATTGAAATACAACGTGACAGTGAAATTCTCAAAAATACCCAACCAGTAAACGAGATCGATGAGAGACATATCTGAGAGGTACAAATTTCGAATTAATCTGTAGTTTCGCAGCCATTCTGCCTCTATGGTATCCCTTTTCCGTACTTGGTCCATGACGAAGTTGTAGGTCAGAAGGATAGAAGGTAGGGATGTGAGGAATGGAAGCGATTATTGACAAGTGGGTGAGAGTGCTGAGCTGAGATGGAGGGGATACTGAGGGGCGGTTGCTGATCTAAATAGTCAGATTCAAGAGCCTCATGTTTCGTTACCAGGGAAATTGTCGGTCACCAAATGCTCAGCTGGCTCATCCATGTAGTGGCTGAATACCCAGAGTCCGAAACACGTATAGCAAGCCACTTCCCTCTACGAGCGCCCTCAGCTCAGCCAATGGTCCAGAATCTGAAACCCACAAATATGGAGACACGGCTCATCTTAACCAATAAGCCAAAATCTGAATGCATATGCAGGTCTCGCCAACATTTTACTTGACCAATAGTCCAGAATCTGAAAAGCACGAAATTGGAGACATGGCCAACCTTGACCAATGACCCAAAATCTGAAAACGCCGAAACGGTACAAGCGTTGTTTTTGGCCAGCAGGACAGAATCTGAAATGCGCCAGGCTCACCAGTGTCTTTCCCAGCTTCTGGTACATTGGAATTGGACTCGGTTAATACTCTTTTGAACTTTTAGAGACATACTTTTTTTTATTTATAAGCTAATAAATCTCTCCTCAATCACTGAGTCTATCTTCCTTAATACATTTCTAAGTCCTTATACATCAACTTCTCCAGTCCCCTGTATCAGCGAAAACTCTCTACATGCCGAGCATTCACTACCAGACGATCGCACTCTCATGTGATTATGAACGTGGAATCAATTGTGGCCCTCACCGCATTACTTGTTGCTCTTCCTCCCACTATACATATTCTGTATAGGTGGTACAAACAAGACAGACAAGAATCTTCGTGTAAGAATCATGACTGGTAGTTAAGTAGGGCCCTGGAGCTAACTAAAAACACAGCAGTCGTCTCATCCCGTGCCGGCGGACCCCCGACAAGTGTAAGGGGTCGCCCACTGCTCTTCTACACCCGTGTAAATACGAACATTATCAGGTATATGAAGATGGAAGAGGGGATTATATACGATCAAAGCCAGGATCTTAGACTTTTGGATTAGGTTGGATTCCTTTAGGGCGAAGCTCCCAGAGTGATATAAGAACGAAAAATAGCCAAACCATCGGTGCTTTCCAGCATTAAAGTACCTGTCATCTTCTCGCCTCTGTTTCCATGCCAAAACAGTTCTAGATATTATGATCTGGATATGAGTAGGACGAAATAGGGCCGGAGTTGGTGTGCTATATGCTGTCAAGTGATGTAGTTGCATAGAAACAATCGGCGAGTGGCAGTCGAGAATATATAAAAGAGGTCTGCGCTTCTAGTCCCTAAACTATTTCCTGGAGTTCAGAGTGTAGCCTAATAAAGTTATTGCAAGCCTTGACCGGTTGACTCGCAGTGTCGCAAAGGTATGAAAGTCCACCAACTCCAACTGATGGCAGCTTTCTCAGCAATCCCCGGAGTTCCGATGGCCGGAATGCCGAAGCACTGAAAGCAATGGCCTAACTTAGAAACAGGATCCAGAAGTCCGATAGCAAATGCTTTGTGGTTTCGCGATGCGACAGCGGCCAAGCTCTGTGTAGTGACATGATCTCTTAGCCACATGTCTCAATTGCAAAGAGGAGAACTGGCTCACAATCTACACAGTATTCCTATGTCAGGGAGCTGGGAGGAAAATTATGTATCTCCGTGTAGAACCTAGGTTCTCTCTGCCGGAATAAGCTCTCATCATGGTATTGATATCTAAGTTGTGGGCTAGAAGTGTTATTTGCAGTTGAGACTTGTGGCTGAGAGCTTATTCCGGTAGAGAGAACCTAGCTCCATGTAGAGCCTCAGGAGCTTAGAACAAGAAGTGTTGGATGTTAACACAGATAGGCCTCATTCTGACGATACTTCTGCACTGACTGTGGTTGTATTTGCGAACTCGCTGGAATGCATCGACATGAGAATCACACGTGAGGGATAAGGCTGACATAGCATGGGAGAAACCCGAAGGAGTAACATCCACACTGCAGTATATCTATTGCCAGCGAGTATATTTCAGGGAATCCACCCATTGTACTGTGGTTTGTCAGAGCTAGCCTCGCTCGAGGAGGCGAGCTGCCTGTCAAAAAGGAAGGGCTCGGGAACTCACGGCAAAGATGCTTTACAAGGTCACGTTTCTCTAACAGTGTGCAATACTGCATCATAAGATTGACCGTATTCCTCCGGGAGACAGATAGTGCTGGAAGTAAGTCAAATCGAACAAGTGGCCCTCATGTGAATTATGGTGACACATGTTGCATTTCCTCCGTTCTTGGCTTGAGATGTCTACAAGGTCTTGGAGTGGAAGTACTTCCATGGAGGCGGATACTGGAAGATATAACGCTATCGCGAGAGCTATGCTCCATTGATTGTTAGCGGAGAGCTGAAAAACGTTCTTGCCAACGCTTAGATACTCCTGTTTAACTCGTTTGGAAACTGCTTCCTGTAACAGACTCTAGGTCCTTTCGTGGACAATGCAGACAGAACTGGTGTCAAGAGTTCTATTAGTAGTCTTAAGATAGGTGCCTGCACATGGAATACAGGCTGTTACTAGGGTTGTATAATTTAAAAGAATGTTTAGCTTAGGTATTACTCTATAAATATACCGCTTTACTTTTACTATATCTAAATGTGAATTTCTTAGAAATACAGTTGCTTAGTCAGGGATCCACTCTTTATAACTATAAAACCCCAAGACTACCTTTTACTTCTCACTTGAAACCTCCTCATCTTCATCACGGATCTGTCATCCATTGAGCCGACCAGGACACTCAACGTAGGACAAAATCATCCTCAACTTAAACTTTGTCATCTCCTATCGCAAGCAAGTTCGGCACTATGAGTAGTAACACAACAAACCAAGACAATAACATCAAAGTCAAAAATAACATGGACGGCAGCAACAGGCTCATTCCGACTAATTCAGTAACTTCAACCCATGTTCAAGCATAACTCTGGCTGACCGCAAAGAACCTGGAACTAGATCTCAATGAGGAATACGAAATCGTCTAGAAAATGACCCAAGTTTGATGTGCCGATTTGTTCGACGATCATTCACGCAGGTATCCGTGTGTAACGTTTCGACTGTCACAACATCGCTACAGCGAACAAGAGATTGGCCACGGAGATGAGAGAGGGCTCCTCAAGGGACGGCCAGAGACACAATGTTCACCGGGCGGCCGACCGAATTACTTATCTCGTGTAAAGGTGAAACAGTCTCGTTTAAAGGTGAAACACGAGGAATGGACAGAGATGGTCCAATATGGCAAGACGATTAGTCCGGCCGAAACATAACAACCCGGGCTTACCAATCATGCCCTTGAGCAAATTTTAAAAATCCGTCTGATCCCTAATGTTGTGGCCGGCAAGATTCTCACCTGCAAATTCATTAGACGTGATCACGTGACGTCGAGCCCAACGCCTCAGAAATCAGGCTGAATTGTCGGTGTGCCGTTTTTCAATGTGCAATTATGGAATTCCGGAAAGACATCAACCAGACGTGGAATGATAGCATTGGACTGTTCCATGCCGAGGCAGGCCAGTCAGCAGTGCATATAAACAAGGCATCCAAAGGCAACCTCACCACTAGCGTTGATTCCTCGACACCAACTTGGAGTTCGAGGCCTTCCCATGGGTTACACGGTATTCCGACTTGGCTCTTTTTGAGGTGTTATACAATGCTAATCAGTTGTCAGCTGACTCCCCGTTGCCAATCACGGAGCTGCCCCCCCGCAGGAGAGTGACTTGGGTTTGGACCTGTGTAAGTTGAAATCACAAACGTGACTATCTTGGGTGGCCTCGAAAGCTAATAAGGCCTCAGTGTGCTTGTGGGAATGGATCTATGAAAGTCAGCGTTGATCCGTGTCCCTTTTGCGGAGTACCTCGCTGTCCTAGCTGTGCTACGAGTAGGATATATAGTCGCCCATGTTGACGCCCATGGGCCATGAAATTTTCTACTTTATATTTCTTGCATATCGGTCCCCTCAATCTGTCCATAACATGATGTCACGCCCGATTAGAATTCCTAGTCCACCAAGATGCCGTGATATAACGCAATGCAGCCGCAGCCAATGCGGACCTACTGAGGGCTGCAGATGCGTCACAAATCTCTCGCATGACCGCTGGAAACTACGGTATTGTACCCGCCTTGATCTTATAGGATTACGTGAGAACCTCACATATCTCGAAATGATCAGGGAGCACGATCCTGATGTACCGGAGATTTCCACGTTCATCCTGCCGGATGTAAGACACCAACGATGGAAACGAATATCATCATATATCGAATCCTTCTGCGAAGGAGCTTCCTTCATTTTTGACAATTCGGTTTCTGGCGACTCTAGCAATCCTGATTTCCGGGATTTGCAGGAGCCCCGAGCTTGGGTTTCTGATTGGGATAGTTCTACTGAAATGCTTCCGCTGCCTGAAAGAGCGTATGGCAGAGTACTTAACTATCTTGAGCTTTACGCAGCTTTGCAGAGAAAGGTAAGTGACTAATTACTTCTTCCTATCAAGTGGTGCTACTTGCATCTAACATGTCAAAACATTGACCATACCACTTTACGTAGCCATTCACTGGCGGCGCTCAGAACTGCACTGTTAGACATCGTCGAAGTTTGTAGGTAGCTTTAACCCATAGCGTCAGGACCAGTGATGTCGTTAGATTCTAACGTATAACTAGATATATCAATTACCCTAACGGAACAAGTATTCTGGCACTTATCAGAACAGCCCTAGTGCATCAGCGCGAAGGTTTCCAAGAACTGTTTGCGAGCTATATCACCGGGAAACCGACACCTAAGATTGGCCTCGCAGAGTCGGTAGGTGGCCTTTCTATTATATCATTCCAGGTCGTCCGCATACTGACATTCAGCTCTGTTCATAGAGCTGGCGGAATCGTCACTTTGTTATATCTTTTACTCTACCCTTTTTTGCGATTAGATTTGAAGATCGAGAGGATATAAGGAGGATTTTCAACGATCGGAAACCTTTTCGATCCCGTCTTAACATCTCCTTTCTCGGTATAAATCCCCCAGAATCAAGAGGATTTTCAGAAGACACCCCGGGGGTATTCCTGCACCAAGCGGCATGCGCCTTCATGATCACAGGCAAGAGCGAGCGCTACTGGACTGCTGTATTTCTGGATGAAGATTTCGCCGACGACGTACCGAAGCTATCCTTGGAAGAAGAGGAAGATGTTACGGTTGGTGGCATGGACCCCATCATTGTTGATGCAGAGTTCAAATCCGCTGATACAATTGTTTCTCCAAGGGCGTATGCTCTTGCATCCTTGGCAGCTACCCTCGAAGGGATCGTTGAGCATCATAAGTACATCCAGGAAGAGTTTGCAGCGAGTCTCTCTCGACACGTAAGCTGCTGTCCCCTTTCTGACAGTCCCCAAAGACGTAGAAGTGCGTCGCAAATCTGACCAAGCTGAAACTGCAGATCCTTGATCTCCGACAAGAGACACCTGAAAAGTTCACTTGCCAAAAGCATCAGGAATGGAGGAGTAAATTCCAAGATTATATTGGGCAAGTCAGATACAGTACCGTCCAACTACTCCGGACAGTGAACGAGTTTCTTGATCAAGATGTTTGCATCAGCCCTGAGGGACTGCCTTGTAGTCCACCATGGCTAAGTGTGGCGGATGAGTCCGATGCTAAGAACTCTTTGTGGAGGGTCATTGCGTGTCGTAATAGATTGCGCGAGATTAGCCACGAACTTGACTATCTGGTCGACGAGGCTAAGCGTAAGGTATGCAACAATTCGCAGTTTTGCTTAGGGCACTCTAATGCAGTTTTAGCTAATTTGGCGCTGCAGAGTAAGAACTCTCATGTAGATGAACAGCAAATACTCTCCCGCCAGCTACAGCAGTTTACGGTGGCCGCACTGGTACTCCCATTTTGTCTCCCCGGAAGAGTATCGGCTAAGGCTAATAGGTCCTCGGTATACTAAACCTTGTCGCTCAAATCTACAGCGGTCGACCAGAAAGAGGCGATTCATCGGCATGGGCCGGATTTCTCTTTATTTTGGTTTTCACCATTGTAGTAGGAGGATCCACGTTATTAATCCTCTTTTGGGGGGGTATTTGTTCATTGTCAAATATGATGTCCTCACTGTTGCATGAATTCTGGCCTTTGTCCCACCATGCCGCCGAAGCCATCGCAAACGTTAATCTTACAAAGGTTATAACTAGTTCTGCATTATGGGTAGTTACTATCCTGCAGTATCTTATTACTTTAATAGGGAATTATATTTGAGTTGGTTGAGCCAAAATTAGGCATTTGGCAACGTATGGGTTAGAGTATCAGCCCCAGATGTGTTGGTAGGTGCCACGATAGTGGCCCAGAAGGTGTCTCTTTGCTTGGTGTTGATATCGGTATTCCAATCCTCCCGCCTCGAGGCTTTACTATATGAAACGGGCCATGTTCCTATATGCCAAGGTATGCTCCCGGCCTTTCCAACGCAAGAAGGTGTCTAATGCTCCTCCTCAAAGGCGTTGTATGATGCGAACTACGAACAGTCCAAGAGAGTCCTGGTTTAAGCGGTGCTGTTGATGGGTTTCTGGTATTCAGACGCAGAAGGCAGGCTTGGACCATGACACTGGAATGGTATTGCCATCAGCCTTTGCCAGACAGTTGGGTTGCACCGTGAACCTGATGAAAGCCTTGACCACTCTCAGTATCGTCAATTCATTGATCGGAATCTGTGGAAACATCTGTGGCGGTGCTGTTTCTTCCGAGAAACGTGGTTATCCGTTGGCATGGGACGACCCATGCGTATCAACTTGATACACGCCGACACACCCAAGCCAGATGAGAAAGGCTCCAAGAGCCTGTAGTCTGAGCTAAGAGATTCTCAGCGTCAGCGGTATATCCCACAGGATCTCCAGGGTTTGTTTCTGTTGTGGGACGACTTGCTCTCTGTCACCAGCATTTTGTCAAGGATTCTTTCTGTCCAACGCCTCGCTAAGCGGACGCTTTCGACGACCTCGGAAGTGAGTTATCTGGAACATGAGCTAAGAGTTCATTACAAGCACTTGGATTGCCTCAGAGCTAGAGCCACCTATCCTGTTCTAACTCTTCACATGCATCATTTCCCATTGTTCTTTGTGTGAGAATGCTGGCCATATCACAAAACGATTATTATGTTAATTACAACTAGGTCTACACTCATAACACTATTTCGACCATTTGTCTTACAGAGTCTTGGAAACTAACGCGCCGTCGCCCGTGACAAAGAATCACAAGATTGGTTGTTAAGTGCAGAAAAGAAAGCAACAGCGGCTGCCATGAATTCGACCAACACGCTCAGTGACATGATCATGGCAGATATGATCTGTCTCTCTCAATCATTAATGTAACAGTTCTTAATTAAGCACTAGCAGCTGTTTATTTCACATCACCTTACTAATGTTCCATAGCTGCATCGCTCTCGTACCAACATTGCAGATTCATCTCCTGCATTCTATGTCACCGCGGGAGTTGGTTCATCGCCTAGGCTGCTATCGACTGGATCTGCGTATGATGGTAGTGTGGGAAATCAAGATCACATACTTTGACGCCTAGATATTGTATCGGCCATTTACAAGAGCTCGAGAGGTTGTAAATGTTCGGCGCCGTCTTCTGGAATACCCCTCAGCCGCCGGGACAGATGAAAGTGGTGCGGGTATGCCAGAGGCACAGGGAAATCACGATAGAGACACTGACAGCGCAGAGTCGCCGATGATATGGGCCTTCAATACTGCCAGTAACTACGGGCATGGGACAAGGACAAGGTACGTGCTGCTTCCATACGACATCCATATCGTAGGTGTACGGTATGCGACAGTAAACTAATTAAGGATCAGCGACGAATATGAAGACGCAGATGTTAGCGCCATCCTCAGCCAGTGCATCCTCTCGGATTTCGGAACAGTTCAGGCCACGGGCCCAGCACAAGCTTCACCGCTACAATTATTATATTTGCAATACTAGTCCAAGGGGATCCTAAGAAGTAGAGGATAGTAAGAATAAATACAAAGATAAAGGCAATCACAATTTCGTGTTTTAACGTGGGTAGGCAATGATTGATTGCCAAGGACAATACCGGGGCCTCGAAATCTCCCAGCGCCACCATCTACTACCAAGACATGGCCATTGATGTAATCATCAACTTTACTGAAGAGGAATAAAGTGGCATATCTAATCTCCTTGAGAAAGCCGTATCTTCCCGGTAGGATCTTGCGGGTTGTTTGTCCAGACTTTTGTGAAGCTTCGGTCAGAAGTCTTTGATTCCCTTCGGTTTCTCCAATGCCTCCGGTGCTTATAACGTTAGATGTCAGCCCTCTTGAGCCATTGTGAAATGCAGTAGAAGCAGAATGCGTGGAAGAGGACCAAGGCTCATGGCATTCTCCGCGAGCAGATGAACGAGTTTGTTAAGGTCGACAGTGGTCCGGGAGGCCTTTTCGACACCCTGGGTGGTCTCCTAATTAGAGTCCGACTGTAGGTCACCGGCTACAGCGCTCGAATGGATTTGGCTCTTGGCAGAACGCAACGTCTGGAGGTAGTCTGCCGGCTCACGGCCAGGAAACCCAGCCGATGAAGACACAGGGACGCGATGCGCCACAGGGATACTCTGCCCGCTACCTGGGACAGACGGTTGATACATGGTGTCACTTGTAGCTCCCGTACCGCTCGTGACAGTGTTGCACATAAAGATTCCCCGCTATTCCAGGTACTCCTCTACATCCATAGCCTCAAGCCGTTCTCCCTGGAGGTGCGCGAGATTCGTGTCTAGTATTGTCCTCGTTTTCCCTCTCACAATCCGCTGCAAGAACGGAGATGGCATTCTGAACATGGCTTTGGTCTCACCTTCAGCAACACGGTACATGTTCGGGAGCTGGGAAGCAGAGTGCAGCGGATACTTGAAATCACCCACTGAAGGATTAAATCGCGATAGGCCTCTCAGAAAGTTGACCATTAGGAGCTCTGCACCTAGCAGCTGAAGCGGAAGAGCCAAGGCTGGGAATTGGCTCCCATCTACCCTGCTGTTGGATAGAACGGACACCACACGCTCGAAGCAGGCTCTTTCGAGCCTTGCTGGCACTGGAATCTGTTTAGAAGTGCTCGTCCGTAGAGATATGGCTATAGCTCCGGGAGCTACGGTGGTCGGCTGTTGTACAGCCAGCACTCCAGGTGCATGGTGACGGAAGCTAGTCCTTGAATCATCTGTAGCATGCGTCAACGGTAACTTCTTGTTCGTGCTAGATGCAATGGCAGCCATTTGGTCCACGGCATTGTCTAGATGGAAAAGAACATCCGGCAAGTTTCGAACATGCGAGGTATTGACAATACGCTGATGGAGAGGGAAAAGGTTGCTAATGCGTTATCCAGAGCACGGCTAAGCTCTTTAGCTCGGATCCTTTGGGATTCTTGAGCTTCATGTTTCCGGGCGCGGTACGACCTCTGTGTAAGGCGCATCCCTAGCTTCTTCTTCTGGGGCGACAGGAACTCTGTTAGCTTCTTAGTGGTTGCGAAGCAAGCGGGCTAGGTCTTCTTCTTACCTGCATATTGCCTGTTGACTATTGACCACGTCTTGTCTCTCTTGGATTGGAGGACGGCCACGACGAGCCGGTTGGGAATTATCCATTTGTGTCAACAAGACAGGTAGCATTCAGATGTTGTCGATTCAGATCCGCTGCCCAGGTAGCGTGAATGGTCAGGATTAAAAGGGAAAGGAGGGGGTTGCCCCGGTTGTTAATAAATCGATGCGACAAATTGCGAAGACTCTAGTATGCCTTGTCCCAGCTAATCACAGGTACATCATAGAAACATTTCTGGCCAGTAAAAAGATGTCTGTAGACAAATAGGTCAGATTTTAATAAGATTAGGGTTGGGACTCGCGGAACTCGGAACTCAACGACATGGAACTAAGAGTTCCCTATCGCCGATCAACGGAACAGGAGCGACAGGCTGCAAGTCGAGGGAGCCGAGGTCACCGGACTTGTAAAAGCCCAGAGAGATTACATGCATCGGTAATTAGTCCCGCAATTTGTCTGCTGTATCTGCTGCTGCAAATCTCATGCAGCTTACGGATAGTGATAGTAGATTAGATAGTCCATTAGCATTACCCCGCAATTTATCTTGTGTACAAACTCTCACAGATTTATAATCTTTGGAACTGGAACCACGGATACCGCCTTTCGAACAATTCACCATCGATCGCTGTTGCTTACCTCCCGCTGGGGCAAATATCCCAGGCTGGGATAGTAGGAAATGAGCGGAGCAAAACAAAAAAGTCGACTCTCAACGGACTCAACTAACCCGACATAGCCGACCTCCGACCCAATGCAAGCGGGAGGAGGTCCCGACGATAAAGTCTGACCCCGAGTATGACGAGGAAATCTCCACGAATTGGCTTATAGAGGCTCAAGCTTCCAAGGTCGGTCCTGGGTGCGACTGTCATTTTCCAGAGCATATCGCTCCCGGAAAAGAGGAGGTGCTGAACTCAGATATCGGTGACGGTCCAGACTGACCAGCTTAGCAAGTTTCTGGACAACGCGTTGGCAACCTCTGCCAGACTTGGCGAGAACGCAATCTACTGGTCTCGAATGCAAAGGCCATTAGATGTTCCTATTCATCCCAATAATGATGATGTGCTGGGATATGGAGTGTACTGCGGCTAAGCTCTCAGCCACAAGTCTCAACTACAACTGATACATCTAGTACTGGGGCAACATTTACAGTATTGTATTGCAGTAAAATGTGGTCTGTAACCTGTAACGCTATGTACTTAATCATTCCCTAATGGTGCCGGAGAATTAGGTGGCTGCGCCTGAATTAAATCTCAGGGCGATACGGAGTTGTCTGCCGAAAATTGGCGCTACGGTACTAGTACCCGATTGTTCTGATTGGGTGTATTTAGACACTAGGACTACACTGGCTATGTCAGGGTGAACTAATGGTTCAGTAGATGCCGTAGACATAACCTCGTGGCTTACAGGAGACTTCTTTCTCGGCTTCTATCCGAATATAGGAACCAGATTTCGGGTAACAGTTCTATGATAAAAGCCGTTTTACGATGTTTCTTGTTCTTTTAGTTTGCAAGATATTATCCACTAATTTCTATACTTCCCACCCGATCCTCCGCTCTGTAAAGCCATGACTTCAATGACTCAGAATGGGGTAACTTCTTTCCAAGGCACCGCATACACCAACGGTGTTATGTCGGCAACGCTCCTAACAGCCAACCTTGAGTTGAGCTTCTGGGGCGGAGTCAACCCTAAAACGGGTGAAGTCATCGATCGATTCCATCCACTAAGCGGATGTCTGTTGAAAGATACTATCCTGGCTATCCCCAGTGGGAGGGGATCGTGTGGCGGTAGTGTGATCATGATGGAACTGATCCTCAACGGACTTGGTCCCAAAGCTCTGATTTTCAAGCGACGAGAAGATATCATTACACTTGGGGTTATTGTGGCTGAAGAATTCTTTGGCAAGACAGCTCCAGTAGTTGTATTGAGGCCAGAGGACTTCCACCAAATCCTGGGTTGGAATGGTAATACTGTCTATATTCATGGAGACAAAGTCTCCAATGTTCCCTTACAACCAAGCCCTCCAGACCATGATCGCGCTATTTCGATATCAGCAGCCTTAAAGTTCAACTCTCCGACTTCGACAAGGCGAGCCTCGAGGGTGTCAACGGAGAGGCCACCAGGATTTCTATGAAGATTCTAGCTCGGGTGGCTGACATGATGGGCGCCCATGAGATGATAGATGTAAGCCAAGCTCATCTCGATGGTGCGTGGTACGGCCCAGGAAGCCTCGCCTTTGCCAAGAAACTGCGGGATTTGGGTGGACGGTTTCGCATTCCCTCCACTATCAACTCTCTTAACATTGACCAGCGCCGCTGGAGAAACCTAGGGATTGATACAGAGCTTGGCTCAACTTGCGATGAGCTGACACAGGCCTTCCTCGATATGGATGGCAAGGTCTCATTCACATGTGCCCCCTATCTACTCGACACCGCTCCCAAGGTAGGGGACTCTATCGCTTGGGGTGAGTCCAATGCTGTCATCTATGCGAATAGCGTCCTGGGTGCTAGGACTCTCAAGAACCCAAATATGCTTGAAATTCTTATCGCCTTGACGGGACGGGCTCCAAAGGCGGGGGTATACCTTGATGAGAATCGTATAGCAGAGCTACATATACATGTGCAGCCATTCAGAAATATCGATAGCTCCTTCTGGCCTGTTCTGGGCTATGCACTTGGAACCACAGCATCTACACGCATTCCTGTTATTACCGGGCTCGAAGACATGAAGCCCTCCACGACAGACTTTAAAGCTTTCTCGGCTGCCTTTGCTACATCATCGAGCGCAGCCATGTTCCATATGGTCAACCTGACCCCCGAGGCGCCAACTCTTGAAGCCGTATGTGGTGGCGACGTGCCCCCGCAGATCAGTCTCGGTTGGAAGGAATTGAGTGATTGCTGGCATGAGTTCAACCACAGCAGTACATCTCGTCAGGTCGACCTCATCTCCTTAGGCAACCCCCACTTCACGTTGCACGAGATCAAGGATCTCGCTATACTTTGCCGAGGAAAGAATAAGCACGCGGATGTAGCAGTTATAGTGACCTGTGGTCGTGCAGTCCATGCCCTTGCCTCACAAGCAGGCTACGTTAAAGACCTTGAAGCGTTTGGCGTGCAGTTTCTTACGGATACATGCTGGTGCTCGATTGAGGAGCCCATCATTCCAAAGAAGGCCAAAGTCATCATGACCAACTCGGGCAAGTACATTCATTACGGGCCAGGACTTACAGGCAGGCAGTTCTGTTTTGGAAGCTTGGAGATGTGTGCAGAGGCGGCAATGACAGGAAGAAACACCGGGGAGCCACCTGAGTGGCTGCAGAAGGTTAATTATATGTAGATATGTAAGCAAGGGGAACCCTTACTTCTGTGTTATCACTGAAGTTTGCTATATGCTTTCAGCCGTGGGCGATCTCTGTATGGAATACTGCTTATAGATATAGGGAAAGTAAATCTATGATTCAAGTCACAGAAACACAGTCGAGGCATGATATCGTCCTCCGCGACGAGGCTTCCTGCGGCTCCCATCATCCCACCTTCAGCATACGTTTCACGAACGCGGTTTCTGACTTTTGTCTACCCCTAAAACTCTCTGACGGATATCAGAAGAAATGCATAAAGGACAGTGATGCCAAAAAGCTGCAGCACCAAACGCTAGTCGTTAGTCAGAACAATCGGACGGAGCTGTTCCAAGATATAAGGTGTAAGACCGACGAGGGCGGTGACAAGGTAGCCTGCGCCAGGTTCATACCGCTCGGCGATTTCAACGAGAACGACAGTGAAGAGTCGACGAAAAAACAGACAATCCTTACCGGTGACAATGCAGTAAAGATCCAGAAGCAGGATATAAACAGGCATGATTAAGAAGGGAGGAACTCCTCGTAGGAGTATCAGTGCACTTAAGAGGGGCTCGATGATGTAGTCCCAGCAATCCTCGGCAAGGAGACGATAAGCTGGGACATGTGGGTCATCCAAGTTAATCTCTTCAAAGTCCACATTGAACTCGTCCAAGGCAGGTGGAAGAACGAGGGGTGGTATGTCATCGTCTGCATCTGCAGGCTCCCGAAGCGGTTGATGAATTCCTGGAGATGTTAAATTGTCTCAACTACATATCCAGCGAGATACTCACCATCAGCGTAGACCTCAGGACTCTCCACGAACTCATGGGTAGGGAACATGATCCCCTGCTCGCTGTTCAGATATTCGATAACGTGGTCGGCCTCGTTTGGCTGTTGGCCTATCCAAGGATTATCACCTGCCATGTCTAGATTAGAAATGTATCTATGGCTTTGGAATCAAGATACCTACCAAGGTGGTCGTTTTCCATGTTTGGTATTGTTATTGTTGAATGCTGTTGTGGAAAGCAAAAGTGATTCTGCCGCATGAACAGAGTTTAAATACCTAAGAATAGAGGGAGCGATATGTGGCATTTGATCGTACATGGCGACGTTCTTTGTTCTGGGTTGTTGCAGAAGTTGGTGGGCGGTGAAGAAAACCACTGCAAACTTTCTCTTTATCTTGATGAAGATGCTTCATTCACATCAGCAGTTGTGATGCAGCTGGACCGCATTGCTCTTTATTCCTGCAGCTGAAATGATACAGTGAAGCGATATGTCAACTCAGAGTGACCAGGATTAGAACCATCGTAACATTTCTGCTTGTTGGGGTCTTTCAATTTCACCTTAAGCTGCATTCTCTAATTGACTGTTGATGTCTGTTTGTCTTTTCTTCAATTCACCTTAACAAACAGGTCATATATACTGCATGAAGGCAGTTGACATCACCGCACACCAGTGAAGCAATTATCCACAGTCTCAACTTTATCTAGAAAGCCACCGGGTGGTGCCGCCTCCACGAAACTCTTTGCAGTCAATGCGCTGATCTATCACCAGTCAATGGTCCTATTGCTAATGTGCAAAATGAAGGCTGCATCGCTGTATTCTTTTGCCGAGTTAAACTTATCCCTCGTTGTAGATGAATTGTCAAGACATACAGTTGGGAACCAGATTTTGTGTGACGCGTCGTGGTTCAGCGACACTTGATCTGATGTTCCCGTCCATTTTGTCGCATGGCTGCCCTGGAGCGACAGGCACTTGACTGAATGAGCTAGGGATTTTTACGCTGACGGTCGCTAAGATGGTATGTACCTTGCACTTCCTCAGACAACGCCGCACCAGACTTTCCTAAAACACCTTAACAGAAACAGAATGCACTTATAAGAATCCTTAAGCCTGAGAAAAACTATTTCAGAATATAGGAGCTCAGCACAATCTTTCTTCTTTATTCTAATACTGGCATTCGAACTGGCGAACTTCAGATAGCGCTGTGAAATAATGGAGCTTAAGTGATGGACTCTAAGCTAAATATGTACTAGCACGCTTCCTTATCGATAGCACCCATTTTCACCAGCGACATATGCTGTGCTTCATCTTAAGACAATCGATGCATCTTACGCACAGCCAATTACATAAAAAAAGTGTCAGATATCAAATGTAAATCATTATCCAGCGACATGCAATGTTCAAGATTGGCAATGTATTATTTACTCAACACAATGTGCATGTCAACACACTGGCAAACCAAGACATCAACCACAAGCTGCCATCCATCAAGACGAGGCATGCCTCCCGTCTTCCTCTCTTAAATCCGGCCACCAGCCGCCATCCAATTAACGTTCATTGGCAGCCTGCAATATCAGGCTTGTAGCTTACTCCTGATACACCCTCCCAAATATCAGTCTTCGCTCTAGACTCTGGGACAGTGTCCATTAAGCTACCGCGATGCTTGTATTTTCAGTTGGGCTTGCGGGTCGCAGACTTTGGCTGCTGTCTCTTTTCTCCTCTACGGGCGACACTTGCTTGATATCCGGGGGATTTGCGATGCTTTCAGAGTCTGTAGGGATGGAATCGATCTTGTTTCTCTCAACTACCTTGACCTGATCTTGTTGACGTTGATACTCTCTTGGCTTTCCACTTCAAAGAACTTCAAGATTATTGCACAGAAGGATCAATGACAAGACTTCCATTACACCAAATACAAGCCGATTGTATGGTCGGCGTCAGACCCAACATTTCATCATGACTCCCACCGTCAACATTGACACCAACCACAATTGAAGCCCAGATCCTATTACCTAAACTCTTCTTCTATCTCTAACCAACGATCATCTTTCTTCTCCTTCCAACACTAAGGTAAGTGAAGGTATCGGAGCTCCGGAGCCCCTCAATGCAAAGCAGTCGTCTCCGCAGCCCGGAGCTGACGAAGATGGGATCGAAGCATTGGAACTCAGAATCCAAGATCTAGAATTGCAGTCCATCCTCTCTCAACTCCAGTATTGGGCAAACACGGAAGACTCCTTTCCTATCCGCTCAATTCTATTGACAAATCTGTTAAGCGGGATATTAATTATCGGAAAAACCCCAACGCCATGCTAAACAGCTTTAGCAATGCTGCGGCTCTACAAATGCGCTCTGGTGAATCAGGTCAAACGTGAAGGCACCCGAGCTTGACATTGAACAAGAGCTTGGACTTCCGTCCTTTTCTCATTACAATATCGCCATATCAGGCTTGGATATCCTCGGGCTGCTCAGCCTGGGTCTTCAGCTCTATCTTGCAGCAGTTTCTTACTTGTACGTCTTGTTTCAGTAAAGACCTATCGAAACGAAGCGCCTGTGATTACCACGCCTCAGCCACAACCTGGCGGCCAATAATTACAAGACAGTCAGTGGGACAAACGTATACAGGAGACAACGTATTGGCACAGTTGGAGCCCTGATGGTGATCCATCAAAGGGATCTTTTTGTCATCTGAACTGTGAGTCAAGGCTTTAGAGATTGTACTACGGTGGAAAGGTAGGGGGCATCTTTAGCTTTGACAGCTATCATGTCTAAGCAACGCCCCAGCTGAGGCTTTTGTCTAGCCTAAGGAGCTCCAAAAGTGTAGCAAACAGTCTTTTCGGATAGCCGAACCACTTGACTCTCAGCACCTGCGCCTGTCGATCGATAATCGACAAGATCCTCAATCCCGGCTTGTGGCATATCTTGACTTTGCTGTCGACCCCGTCCGGGCTCAGGTCCCAAATGGTATCGGATTCCTGGCCATTGTATTGTCCGAGGGCAAGACTATTTAGTACCTTTGCGGCGATAGGATTGTATGATCCTCCAGGGAGATCCCATCCCATAATATCTGCGATAGTGCCACAATTTGATCAGGGTTGGCTGTGCATGAGGCTCAGGCGCCTTCAGGGAATCACTACGCGGTGTTACTTGGAACGTACCTTTGATAGCTGCGAGAATTAGTTTTGCTATAGCAACTGTCCAGGGAACATAATGGATGGTAGTGCGCACCTCACAAGTATTAGAAACTCCATAGGGGATGTTAAAGAGCATAGAGTATGGCGAGAATCTACACCACTGCAATCATGTTTATGCCATAAAGGACAATGAAGCTCCGTAACAAGTAAAACCGACAAGAAATTAATTGTATTAAGCTCTTAGGCGTTTGGCAATCATTTGGAAAATGCGTAAAATGGTTAGTCTACATCACAAGTGTGTATTTTGGCTTGTCGACGTATTAGAACCCACTCACTTTGCCCTAAATTCTAATATATAGTGGTAATTTCTACTTCATGGGTTGTCCAGCGGCAGGACTTGTTTCTCCTTTATCAGTGCCATCTTGAACGGCGGAGCATGGGTTGATATTTCCTCTTGAACTCACTTGATTGCATTTGGCTGTCGTGACACAATACCAAGACCAACCAAGATCCCTGTAGCAAATCGATTTCACCGAACATATACATGATAGCAAAAGGAGAAATCCCACGATTTAGAAGCAAAGCGGCTCGAAGCATAATTATCAAGCGTGGGCATCCTCTTCATGTGGCCGAACGTAAGGCTAGACCGACACGGTACACAAGTGGAAAAGGCTGGCTCGCTTACACACGACTTTCAGCCTTTTCGGAACACGGGACCGAGGGCAGCATTCAACGCAACACCACTGTAAGTCGCCCTGCCCGATTTGAACTTGACTGAAAGCAGACGCTGGATAGAAATCGTAGATTCATAGGCAAGAGTCCTTGGCATGTTCAATCTTGATCTTGAGGCACCTTCAGAAGGTTGGGGAAACATGAAATCGAATTCGGATACGGTCGGACTATGTTATCCGCCTCTTGCAACTCTGTTGTCTCTGGTAATATCGCTACCGGGAAAGAATACTAGCGAAATGTACCACAGAGAACCATTGGAAGCCGGTGATGTGATGGGCGCGATATCTTGCAATCAATCTTTCAGACAGCCTTCTTGGCACTACTTCACCCTGCGTGCCACGCGGAGCCAGACAACCAAAGGACGTGTGAGAACCCTGAGAAGAAATGAGATATCAATTTCTGTCTGCGTGGTGACGGAGGATGTGGCTTACTGACCCTGCAGCTGGGCTCTTTGCAGGCAAACATTCTTTGTGTAACCCTCATGTCACATATCATAAATTCACCAAACTCAAACTTCACCGCCCTGGTCAGTGGGGGCATAGACAAAGAGATGTTCTATTCACGATAATCTGCCCCCTCTCGTCTGGGCTCAATTCTCCTTCGTATCTGTCTTTCAATTTAGCTCACCTTACCACTTGTCAGGACCAACCCAGAGATCTTAAGGGTGGAAACCGTAGAATCAACCGATGACCCACTTCGACAAAACACCAAAAGGTTTCCTTTCCGCATACTTCAAAACCTTCTCCGTCATGAACAAGAAAGACCGGATCCGACATGATCTCAGATCCTGCGCCGAACAAATGCAACAGCTTCTTGATCAACTGAACCCCAATCACAGCATCTCCCGATCACTGAAGGCCAGCATCAGTCGGATTCGGCACTTCAATAAGTTCGACCAGCCCAACGTACTCTCGCTGTGGCAGGATCTCCTCCATAAGCCTCGCCCCCTTCCTTTCCGCACTGAGGAGTTCAGCCGCCGGGAATGGTCTAAAAGTATTCTCGACAGACGGGCTGAGCGCAATCTGGGTATTCCGATTCTTCTTATCGATACCGGTAATAATCGCGAAGAAGGTCTGCCTGACGTGCAGAAGAAGGTTGAAGCTCACGATATTATGGACGAATTTCATGCTGCACCATTGAAGTTGAAGACCATGAGAAAGTGCAATAGCAACGATGACGACGAGCTGATTCAGCTTAACAACGAACTTGAAGAAAGTCTGCCTGGATTGGAGAAGAAATCTGAGCCTCACGATATAATCGACAACAGGCATCGTCCAGCAACAAAGTGGAAGGTCGTACGAAAGCGAAAGAATAGTGCTGACTATGACGGCGATGACGAGCTGAATCAACCTGATACGAAGCGCGCTAAGTCTTCCAGGAAGCATGCGTGCATTCCTCTTTAAAAGGGTTCAAGATTACGGCATACCTACTGGCGAGAAATCCAAGGAGCGTGAGATACAACTGGCGAAAGACTCAAGATTGCATCAACATAGAAGGAAAGCTCGGCAAGGTTAGTGAAAAGCATACATCATCAGCGAAGCATTTTTGGGATTTTGGAGTTTGCAAATATGGTAAATAAAACGTTCCTGGTTGCGACAAAGAGATCTCTTTAGTTGGTCATTCCTTTTCAAGACCCCAAAGTGAGTGCCGTTGTGAGTCCTAAATTGCGATGAGGTTGCCGGGTGTGAAAGCGGCTTCAGCCCTAACCATAATGGCAAAGAACACATGTTCCAGTCAAGGATGTTGTACAGGATGTCTCGATGAATATTCGACGACGGTGGAGGCACTATGACCCTGAGAGCAACGGTCCTCGACATATGGCTGCGTTGACTGACACCAAACCACTCTCTTCCTTGGAGCTCAATGGGAGAAGTTCCGTTGTTCGGAGTTCCGCTACAATGAAACTTCGGCATCACTTGAGGATGATCACTGCCGGGAAAAAATTGCTGAGGTTAATTAGGCATTTGTTCCTGATATGGCAAGGAATCAGAGCGTGATTCATTTTCAGTAGATCAGAGTGCAAGCTATTCATGTGGCTATCTGCTTGCATGGAAAATGGCAAGCAAGAACAACCTTGAAATCATCTTCTAGCTGCTCAACTGCCGTAGACTATTCAAGTCCAGGCTATGATTGACCCGTCAATTTCTCGAAGCTTGGGATATACGTTCGGTCAGCTCCAAAATAGCATACTTCACTATGCTGGGTAGCGTTCGTTTTGATCCGGGCTGCGTTGCGACTTGAGCTCATATTATATGGGTTCAGCGGCGGTAGCTGGAAATTGCGTTGCTTTGATGTCGGTGCGGGAGGTGAGTGTTCGTAGTCGCGGTCCTATGCCTCGCTTTCTTCCTCTTCCTTTTCATTTACTGCCTCTCCATGGAAATCCCTATGTTCCTTGAGATATGCTTCTCCCTCATCCTGCTACCAAGTGCCCGACTTGTGAATAACACATGTTTTACTCACTTTTTCTAGCCTTGTATTTCCGCTTCCTATGTTCTTCAAGATTCTGTGCCTACAAGCACGCACGGTGCTAATGAAAGTTTACTTGGTCTATTTATCAAGGAGTGTCCCTGCGTGTCCGTGTGGTGAAGTACGGACAGCGGAGCTACATAGACGAAACTCTTCCAATCGGATTACAGTCTTATCGGATCACAGTTAGTATGAACTCCGCTATTAGAAGTTCCAGGCGGCGGAATGACGGGCGAGGATCCACTTGAGCTCTGAGTTCCGGGAAACTGCGCTCCGGGGCATACAAATTCGAAGTGACAGCTTGATTGTCTGGACTATCCCAGAAGCAGACTCTAAGGTACGGAGCTCAGAACTCGGAGCTGCTTGGCCCGGCGCTCCTTGGAATGGACTGAGCGCCTTGGAAACAGCAAGATTTGTAAAAACGGGAATTCCTGTAAAATGACCTCCGAGTTTCGGAGCCTAGCCCCTGGGTCTGAGTTCCAGGCAAATGGGTTTCGTGCAATGGAACTCCACATCTGTGGACTAATAGCGCTGGTCCTATTATACTTGACTTCCGGGGTTGCGGAACTCCATGCTAAAATATCTGTGATCTATGGTTTGGAAACCTCTTTCGTCTACGTCAACCACAGCAGCAACGCCTTCATCATTCTCAGTGTTTGACATTGCTGATTTCCACTAGGTCTCTGGATCCAGTGTGTAATAACTCCATGCCTGTTCAGCCTAGAAAAACTCACTTTTGTTCACTACTCAATCTTGAAACGCGATGAATGAGTTGCTGTCATGTCGGAAATCCGAAACTCAGACTTTCATGTGCTCACCTGATAATAGCTTATGCGAGTGGTTGAGGTAAAGATCTGCTGAAGATCTGAGTAAAGCGAGCTTTCCTACTTTCGAGTTGTTCAGCCGTCAGTGACTCAACTGCACGCAATTCCATTCTAACCTCGATCCCCCCCTGTCTCCTCCTCAGCAGTTCACGTTCCACCACGCTCAACTCCTCGGCTGCTCTTGGATCGTTTGGAGCTTTACCGCTGGTGACTCATCTGAAGAGGACACCCTGGCGTTGAGCTGCAAACCCGTATGGCTGTTCTATTCTGAATGGCATGACTCATGTGGTTCAGCTGTCACTAGTATATGTGTCAGTTTATTGAGCCCTCAGTAGTGACGACTTGGAACTCCCTAAAGTATCGAACAAGATCAATGGAGAGGTATTAGCTCGGCCCTAGAAAGGACTGTCATGTCGTTTGAGGACAATGTCTCTTAGCTTTTCTAGTTTACTGATAGCTTGCCTCGGCTTCTCTCTCAGAGCTTCAAATGTTGGGATTTCTCCCCTTCAACACAAGCAGTAACACAAGACCAACCGTTGTCCCTGTCTGAATTGATCTGTTTCTTGAGACTATGTAACAGTGACAGAGTAAACTGGATCTGTGAGCTCATGGTGTCACTCGTGGTATTGAGAGAGCCGGGAAAGCTGTTTTGGGTAACTTGGGAAGGCATCCTCAAAGACAATATGTACCTCCAACATATCAGTGGTAATCGCTGTTTTGGTATAGCGAGACCTTGAAAGAGCCAACATGGAAGCCGTCACCTTGGCTCTAGAGAATTCCAACTTGTACAGCTACAGTGTCTAAGGTATGTCACGATCGTCAATACATACATACTTGTGGCGTTTAATTCCCGCCGATGCAGCTCTCTGGGAGAATACTTTTGTTCCGACTTTGTTAGTTTTCCCTCCGAAGCAGTGAATAGAGCCGCTTGGATCGACTCGCGTTGAATCACCTGGCTATGTCTGCTGTCGCCACTCTGTTGATCGAAGGCGGGTAGATGAATGAAACATCTCTATCATGGGGGCCTTGAAGACAACTTCGGGTGACCAGGGTCTCTGATAGAGCCCGTGCAGCATCTAGAAGGACAAAGTCGGTTGTTGTTGACGTTTTTACTACCATGCGAACCTACCCAATTCTCAGAAGCCGCCAAAGTCTCTCAGAACGGCTCGCTGTTAATCTAACTCGATGAAAGCTACCAGAGCGTAGAGAAAAAGCTAATAAAATATACCAAAACGTTCTCGCTGGAGCGGCAAAGAAGTGAACGGGTGGCCCGAAGCCTGGAGGCATGGGGACCCGGAGACCCGAGGTTCGGAAATCCGATGCTGGAGACCCTGAATCGTATCTTCTGTAGTTGGTTGTACTGACCGAATTTATGTACTTCACTGGATATGTCATTGTGTCGATGCTACGGATTGCAAGCGGTATCAGGGGTATCATCTGACTGATCATCTGGTTTGGTGCGATGAAAACTAAAGCCTCGTGCAGGTGCCGTATTCGAAGAACAGGCAGCAGTTCTCAAATCCATTAATTTTAGCTGGTTTGACCATCTTTCATCGCAACAAACAATGCAAAGCAAAAAGAGATTCTTACTAAATGCCACTCTTCTCTTCAATCGAATGTGGCGGGGATCGTCTTAGCAAATAAGCTGCAAACAGGCATGCAGTAAAAGGCACTGTCAAACAGCTTCAACTGTGGGTCACGGGCCACCCATGAGTCATTATATCAGGATCTAAATAAAACGGCTGCAAAATCTCTCCTCATTCCGAGCCTTCATTTCTTCCTCCTTCATCATCAATCGCGCCCTTCGCTATCTCAATTCGGGCGCCTTTCGACGCTGGCCCCTTCGCACAACGCGATGGCTTCCGTTGGTGTATGTCGCATAGCGATCTGTTGATCTACCCTCTACTGACAATCATAGAATAGGTACAGGAAACTTAGTCGCGAAGGAACATACCATGCGTCGAGTGCATGCTGTTTCTTGCGAGACTTGAACCTGCGAGAATTCGACGTCACAGTCTCTGTCTGGAGAGCCGTAAGTGATCCTGAAGGAAGTGGTAGATCTCGGACTGATGCATGCCATAGCCCCAGGTGCTGCTCGCTGCCGTCGATGCCAGCATCCTGAAACCTATGGCCGGTGCATTACGGTGAGTTCTGCAGCCGTCGTTACCCTTTATCCTACTTGTCAGCTGGACCAGATCATTCGCGGGTCCGAGCTAGCCTGCATAGCTGTCAACCTGATCCACGGCGTCAAAGCATTCCAAGCATCCAAAGACGAGGACAAGAACACACCTCAACTTGTGAGCTTGCCTGTCCAGCGTAATCCAATAACTTTGTTCCTGATGTCATATAGATCGCTAATATGCAAGCTGGGCAGTTCCAAGCCCGTAAGGCCTGGGAGTCCATGCGGGAGGTCAGAAAGCTCGAGGAAAGCCTTGATGAGAAGCTACGAGAGGTCAAGCGGCTCAAGCAAAAGCTCGAAGAGAAGACAGAAGGGGTCAAGCGGCTTAAGGACAAGCTGGATGAGAAGACCCATGCAATAGAAAAGCTCAAGAATGAGATCGGGCAGCGGAAGAACAAGTGGAGAGGGCTTTTGGATAGTCTTGCGATGTAGCTCTATCTCACGAACAACGCAATTTACGAGGTTAACCCGGTCACCTGGTCGCGTTAGGTAGTCGACAGGATGACTTTGGCTTACATTTTGCCGGGGTTTCGTTATTCAGGGTCCTCTTTCAGGTCAGAGTGGAATGCGGGGATATCGCAGGGATTACGAGCTAATAGTATTGCAAAACGTCCACTTTCAGTGATGGTGGGAGGATCGATAATAATGTAGTCTCCTTTCTTCTGCATATGGCTTGCACTTGGACCTCCCAGAATTCAGGAAGAAGTTATACGATATTGTTTAGCCGTACTCCATACAGAGTACTGTGTACTGTAATTTCCCTTGCAGATTCTCGAGGCTCCAGGCTGAGGGCAGCTCAAGACGCTAAACTCGGGATGGGTAGCGGGTGGCCCGGCGGGCAACCCGGACCTAACTATTAAGGTCTAGCCTTGAAGAGCCAGTGGTCTGTGATTCGTTCACTGGGTTATCCTTGTTTCAGCTGCCGGTCCTCTCTGGCTCGGCGGTTTGTTTGCAGGTTCACAAAGATAATCAGAACATTAGCAACGTAATCTCTGGAGATAATTTATAGTAACGAACCGATATCGACGAAGAATAGTTAAACTAAGAATCCAACTCGCAGAACTCAAATTACTGGAAGAACCACGCCTGCGATACTAATATCTGAGTCACTCTTCAGGTTAGTGAGGGAGGGAGGGAGG
The DNA here is from genome assembly GCA_013396035.1 of Fusarium pseudocircinatum. Classification (NCBI taxonomy): domain Eukaryota; kingdom Fungi; phylum Ascomycota; class Sordariomycetes; order Hypocreales; family Nectriaceae; genus Fusarium; species Fusarium pseudocircinatum. The sequence goes on from JAAOAS010000214.1 coordinate 30,883, forward strand.
CTGCATTCTGAAACAAGTCTTGCAGGGATATAGATATCACAACCAACAGATGTAACCTTGTCGTGCATATATGGGCTCGTCCACCAACACTTTTCTTTTCAATTTTCAACTAAACTTCTCTGACTTTTTGCTACTCACTCAATATGGCATCTACATCTAATAAAAAAAAGCCCGAATGGAAGACGCGCTCGAACTTGGCTGCGAAAGGCTTCTTCTATGACGACAACATCTCCACAAAAGCCTTGCCTGATCATGTTAAGGCCCTCCGAGACTCAATCCTGAACTTCAAGGACCATGGGTTTGGCAAGGAGCTCGATAATAGCGATAGAAGAATCCGGGATCGAGCCATGAATTGTGTGGCGGGTGATGTGTCTGAGCCAAACTGGAAAATCTTTTTTGATGGGAGCTTCTTTACTCCGCTTGTAGAAAGAACCTCTGCCTCGCACGGCTCACGCAAGTAGGTTAAGATTTATTATAATAAGACTATTGCTAACAAGAATGATCTCAGAGTGGATCCATGCAACAATGGCAATAACAATATTGTAGGGTAAGTCGTTTGAACCATAACTATTGGACCAAGAGGCTTACAAGGAATAAAAAGCGACTCCGAGGCTCTATGGGTAACATTTGATACGAAGGGCGGTAAGCTTGGTGATTCAATGCCTGATGCCTTCCGTAACCCGAGCAAGCCAAAACCGGACTACGCTTTTTATTTTCCAATGTATCAGCTGACGGCCAGAATTGATACATCTCGACATACTCCTCGATATGTGAGCGAAGTCAATGCTACGCCGGTTAACAGGATCAAGACAGTTCTGGAGGTTCCCGAAGAATCAACGTCCTCTTCTGTGGAGTCATTTTCATACTCTGCCTTGGAAGAACTCTACCAGTACGGCTTACGACCCTCTCCTTTTAATGCTTTTAAGAGGGGAGTGACAGAAAAGCACCTGAGATGTTTTCCATGGCTTATTGTCGAGATGAAGAAGAAACATACCCAACGCGGGCTGATCAATAAGTCAAAAGAGGAGGCTTCCTGCCAAGCTGCCAATGGCAGTGGATGTGCTGTAAGACTAAACCAGATCGCGGCGAAGTTTGCTGTAGAACTACCCGGTCAAGGGCAAATCCCTCCGATCCCAGCCGTTACTACAGCTGGACCTGAAGTCAAGGTTTGGATTACGTATTTTGCTAGAAATTTTATGGCACATGTTTCCCATACAAAGAGAGGACAGTATCTCGACCATGTCGATCACGGTTATGTTAGTGTACCAGAGATCTCGACTGATCCTTACTGATTATTCCTCCTAGATCATGCAATACATTTGGACTGGAGATATGACAGACCTCGAGGACGTTAAGAAGTTCCGACTCATACTCGAAAATACCTATAATTGGGCAACGCAGGTATTTAAACCAATGATGAACACCTATGTTCGTCAGTGGAACTTTGTCTACTCTGAAGCTGGTCGTAGCTTTGCGACTGCAGCAATGGAACGTGAACAACAGAGAAAGGAGCTGTCAAGAAAGACACTTCGATTCGTCTTGGCTGCTCTGGGTGATGAAGCAGACCTCGATGCTGACGATGATTTGCGTCGAGCTGCCAAGCTGAGGCTAGTGAACCTCTGCGATGCATTCGTCCAAGACACAGACCAAATTATTGCGGAAGAACTTGAGAAGTTACACTTGAAGAACGCTGATGATGGGGACAATGAGTATAGCGAGGAGAGTGGAGAGAGCGAGGAGAGCGAGGACGAAGACGAGGATGAAGAGGAGCTGGTATGGGACCCTATCAGGAGGAAATATGTGTGAACAAATGGACAAAGAGACGTTACCTGTATATTATGAGTTTATCTATTCGAATTGAAACACTGCTTTTTGCTCGACATATACTTGTTTAATTAAGCTATAGATCCTTTCATATGAGTCAGTTAGGCCATTTCGATACGTTGACCTTCCCATGATCAGCTTGGTGGAGTTTACGTCATGCCGTACCTGACGTTAGAGCGCTGGGAGCCTAAAAGCAATATCTTTAAGTTTAGCGATGCGTAATCCTTCAAAGGTCCTATTGTATAGGCATGACGCCACCTGACAACATCTCAGCATAAACAAAAGTCCGAATGATAAAGTACCACTGCAAAGCTCCTCGGACCTCAAGGAGTTCCGAACTCTACGCCCCACTGATCACACGGACGAATCTCCAGACCAATGCACAAAGGTAGTGCATACTACCAACCATGCAAAGCATCGCATTTGTCTTTTTCCTTTATATAGGCCTGAGAGTTAAATCTGCTGTTACGACTTATGAGGCTCTCTTACGGCCTTTCATAATCAACTTAACTTCCATCTGCTTTCAATATACCACTCCGACATGAGCCTTGACGTGGGAACAAAATTCCTTGTAGTGGGATCAGGGCGGGCCGGAGCGTCTCTTGCATCTTTCATGGGTTATAATGGCAATTCCACTTAACTGCATTATTCGCAACATGTATTTTACTGACTGAGGTCTGGGACTTGAGGGAATTGTCATCTCCATAGCTTCTGCCACGGCGGATACTCAAAGGGCACATACATTGAATCCCTTGCATTTGGCGAGGATGAAACCGCTGAATAATCGGCAGTCTAGCTTTACTGGCTGGACTAGAATGCTTAAGAGATATTCGTTCGGAAGAGGCTACGTTGGAACTCTCAATACTTCCTCTTAATCCAGTGCATATATTATGATCAGCATGGAGCTACCTCAGCTATATCGACATGTGAATATGCCGATCTCCCGTAATCCTGACTTGAGCCCCTCCTAGTCAAAATATGCCTCGTAATAAAACTTCGCGGTGCGCTTCTCAGCCGAGTTGATGGATGTTAAACAAAAAGTGGATCAAGAAGGTCGTCGAGTATATGTTTGCACTATCTAGGGCCGTCTCACCCAATAATCGTCAATCAATTACGCTGACTACCGCGCAGACAGTGGACGTAGCCACGTAGTATGGTTATTGGGTTTCAAATCCGATAGCACGCCGAATGGAACAAAAGCTTGTAATGTTCTCATTCGAGCAGATACCAGGTATTTGATATCCCACGAACGATTGTCGGCAGTCCAATGGGTTCTCAACCCAGACTTTACCTCCCATTTCGGTCTAATTGGACACTTGTGCGTCGTTCGACCCTTCAAAGAATGGGTGGTCGCGCTTTCGGCCCATCAGGAACAAACCCTTTCTAAGGGATAGTCTAACTACAAAGAAACCTGAAATAGTGGGTTTTGTCCGTGATATCATCGGTGATAACGTGGTTGATATTAAAATGCTGCGTCTAGATGCCCAGACAGTGCGTGAAAGTGTTGCTGAATAGTATTCTAAATGAGACTCAAATATTTTCCTACTGTGAGATGCTGTACATCGCCATCCACCAGCTTTTGGCTTGGGAAGTAACACCTATGTTCCGGATGCGCCTTCAACCTTGGTGGAAGGTTATGTATATATCAACAGGGCTAGCAGGGTCAAGCTTCTTGCAATTGTATAGAGACAAAAGCCATCCTGTTAGTTGACAGCTCGTACACGAATCAATAGCCGGATTTTGTGCATATGTGAAGATCTGGGAGACCGTGGGCATGTTTGCTGCTAACAGACAGGAAGGAGCAAGACAGCTCACCAAGCTCTCAGAAGCATCAGCTGGGGGCAAGGACCGGGGTGAAAGCTTATCTGCCTACAAAAGTATCCCAATTTACCTTGAACCTGCCTGGGAGGATATCTATAGATCCTCGTCAACGCCGACTCTGAGGCACTGCCACCCTTCCCCATTGCCCATTCTGCAATATGATTACATGGTTTTCATGGGCCAACGGCATGGGTCGCCTTTCCTTCGCAAAGATACATACTGACTGCTGTCCTGAGACTACTGGAGTGAATCCTTGGAAATCACTCCGTGGGAACCTCATTCGGATCCACGGCTTTTCTTGTGACTTCTTGCGCAATGCTGCCATCTCTGGACTGGATGGAGGGGAATCTTTGACGTATCGCACGCCTAACACGTGCGAGGTCAAGTGATTCAAGCTTGGAAGAAAAGCCACAAGCGTTGAAGAGGTAAATGTTCTCTTGCGTAGCGTGAGGTGCGACCGTTGTTGTGACGGAATAGGTGGATGCGCGATACTCCTAAGGGTGCAGCCTTCAGATACCATGATACTCTTCTATTAGACTCCCGAGATAGTACAGAGCGACAATCCCTTGTAGAGACATATTCTATGGCTTGGGTACTAGCCCCTCGATATGCACCATGTTGAGCACGTTCCACTTATCATCATCCTTGGGGGTGGTTTCCTTGAAGAGCTTGTTCTGGATCTGCTGCAGGGTTCTCTGGAAGAAGGGCAATCAGCGCGTGACTTGTCCTTTGACAGTATCTCTTTGGTGTGTTGGTTTGCTGACCCAATGCTTATCCCTCATTGTCGCTTCGAAAGAACGCGGGCTGACAGGACCCTTGCGTGTAAGATCACGAGGATCGAAACGTCGGACGCACTCTGGATCTGATAGGCGGTTGAAACAGTCGATTAGTGGCGGGCCGTCCCATGGAAACGGTCGCTGGTTCTCGATGACGAGCAAGGCGCCAGAGTCAATCAAGTTAGCGGCATCTTCGGGACCACAGAAATAGACTTCAAGCGCCGTCTTTATTTGGTGGAGACCCAAACTCTAAGAAGGCTGCAATCTGTTCGGCGTGGTACTGTCGCCAGGTGGGCCAGATATCACTTCCTGGTGCACGAGGTGTAACACTGCTTAGCCACGTTTTGGTCTCAACTAAAACGTGTTGCACCCATTGCTGATCTGTTGGCGGTTGTGGTGGTTTACGGGGGTTACGGTTCCAGTGACACCAGGTCTCGTACTGAAGCTGGTTATCGTCGTACACTTGTCCTGAGGTTACCTGTTGAATCAAATTACGGTATGTGATACTTTCCGCTTCTATAAGGCTGTGAAATGCTTGAAAACACCGTAGTTGCGTCGCTGTATCACGCAGCGGCTTATCTCGCACTGCAAGACATATTGTGTACCGACCCTTCGTATCATCCTGAGACTTTTGAGAAAAGACAGCACGCACACGCAGAGGGTGATATGGATCTGTTAGAGCAAAAGAGTCGCGATCTGTGGTTGACGCCATTCCAAGCAAGGTTACGGCGTCTTTAAAGGTTGCCACGGTAGATTGAGAAAGATGGTGGGGGGCATTTGTTGTCGTGACGTGACGCTGCAACCTAACGCAGGTACCGGATAAGGGTCCACGTATTCTGGCCAATTAAAACACTGGCTCGCATGACGTAATCTCACTCACGTCACGTCACCCCTGCAACGCGATCTGATACGCGCACGCGCTAAAGATCACAGTACCAAGACCATCATATCCAAACCAACCAACCATGGCTGACACTATCACGGCCCTACCAACTCCGCCCGCGCAATCAATCAACAAGAACGAGAAACGGGTCCAACGCGCCAAGAATCGAATATTCAAAGCAGCCGGTTCTGAGCCGCCGGAGCTCTTCGGCAAGCATGCTCCTCAATCCTGGGGACAGAGCCTGCTTGAGCAGCTCGCCACCACCATCGAGCTGGCCAACAAAGGAAAAGCTGGCATCACGGTGGAACAATTAGTAGCTCGCCTGAAGGAAGAGGCGGAGCGCGACCAGACTGCCAAGGGTGTAATCAGCAATGGCATTGTCACCAGGATCAGGTTGGAGATCACAGGGAAGTCGCGCGCGCCCCAAGACGAGGAGGATGAGGTCGCAGAGTCTGACGGGGATGCACACATGACCTCGTCGCCATCCAAGGGTCGACCTCTCAAGAGACGACGCAAGAACCCAGAGCCCGAACCCGAGACCCAGGCTATCAACACGGAGGACAAACGGGATACGGAGGATGAAGAAGACGCAGAAGATTCTCGAGACATTGCCTCACCCAGCGCCGAAGCAAAAGGTCCCGTAAGTACCCATACAACTATCTCGCGCTAAGTAGCTCAATCTAATCCTCAACAGCTACCCATCGAGGAATACCACAAGCGCATCGCTGCACGCCGACACCGCCTCAAACTCTTCGAAAACGACCGCGACGCCGCACAGTCTCGACTCGATCAGAAAGATCCCCTCAACAACGCTCTCCAAGAGGCCACAGCAATCCGCGACAGCGCCCGCGCAAATGCCCGAGAGTCCGCGGCCGCATTCACTGAGCTCCATGCGCTGGTAGCACGCCACGGAGATATTCTGCCAGTCACAGTCCGCAACAGCATCCCCCACGCAAAACAGAAGTCGGACGAGGCAAACCGCAAAGCCGAACAAGCAGAGGTTGACTTGGCAGAGGCTCAAAAGAGGGTAGATGAACATGCGGCAGACGAACCAGCGCTCCAGGATACTGTTGTGCTTACGACGGAGGGTATCGCGGGTTGTTTGGACGATATTGATAAGGAGGAAAAGGACATGGATGCGGCGTCGTGCATACAGAGTATGCAGCGTCTGACCTGGGAGGTCTTGAGGGCGAAGCCGGTGGAGCAGGTGATCGACTTGCGGTCGCTAATTGATGACATGTTGGCGTCTGGGGAGGGAGTTGAGTAGGTCACGGAGGCTTTCTCATGATATGATGGCGTTGCAGGAACTCGAATTGTATGGTCATGATACCCAGCATTTACTGAGACTTGGTTGAGTCTTGCGGAGTTCTGGAGCTTGTTAAGTAGCAGTTATTTCTAGATGTCCGGTCGTCGACGAATGTAGCTCTACGGAGTAGTGAGAGCATTATCTACGGCCGATTAATGGGAGGGTCGCGAGGGGCATAATATTACAAAAAGCATATTGGCGGGGACATCCAAGTCTATGAGTCTCTTTGAGCATGCATTTGTTTATCTCTCAATTGAAATCAGCTGGACGCACGACGCGACGTTATTGCACTCAATTGAAGATGACACCCTGTGATGCATCAAAGTCGGCGGTTGTGGTGCTGAGGATTTCTGTTAAATGCTGAAGGTCATGGTTCGAATCTTGCTGAGCGTGACTTTTTTCTAGGGCGGTGTGGTGATAATTGCCGAATCTGGAACTGAACTCCAGCCAGAAAAGGCTACCCCGCGTTCTGGGAGTGGGACTGGCATCTCAAGATTTTGAGATCTACCCTAACCCACATAGCGATCGCCAAATTCATCTTAAGATGCCGCTCACAGAGTGCATCCTAGCCAGTCTTTAGATCCCAACCAGTGACTCTTTAGTGAATTGCCATTCTATAACTATAACTCTGTACATCGTTGTCGGTCTCATTCCTTTTACATAGATCCTGTATTATTTGCGTTGTGGGAAAAAATGCATTTTTAATTATCAGCTTAATACATCGAACTTCACACTACCTTCACAGTGGCTTCACTACTACCTGGGTTCCTTCCTTCAATGGCGCCTTCTCATAAAATCTGTGATACTGCAGTAAGTGCACATATGGTTTTGGCTCTAGCACTCCCGGCCCCTCGTACGACACGATCTCCACGCCGCTCATCAAGAAGCTGGCATCACGCACCAGCGACACGTCGACGCCGGCGGCCGACCGAGGGATCACCTCCAGAACGAGGTGGTTCTCGAAGCCCTCATTCTTTGTGCCAAAGTGCTTAATGATGTTGAAGCGCATGTTGGAGAGCATAGTTGGCATGGGCGGGTCAGGATTGGGGCCTAGGAGGGGGGTGAACGGCGGTCGAGGGTCATCTGTTTTGGTTTTGTTGGTTTCGTCTGGGATCATGTACTCTGTCGACTTTGCGGAGGGCTTCTTTTTCTGGATGGTTTCGAAGGGAATGGCGATGACGAGCTTGATGAGCGGGGTGTTGAAATACTTCGGATCAGGCTGGCGCAGACTGAAGATCAGGTCGACAGGGAGCACGGTGTTGCTGGGGACGAACTCGCGCTGGCGGACCGGGTAGATGTTGAAGTCGAAATAGCGGTTGTCAGCGATGATGATTTGTCTCGGCGGTGCCGGGTTGCGAGCACGTTCAATTGCTCTTTTCTGCCGAAGGCTTTCGGCATGCTGGGTAACTAGCTGGGCTTCGAGCCGCGGAGAGGGAGGCCTTGGACGGAAGAGAGCAACGCACCGAGGAACTTGGACAGGCTTGCTCTTGCGAGGAAGAGGCGGCAGAAGGGCAGAGCGCTTTGACGGTGTGCTGAGCTGGAATCGGGAGTCTCCTGGCAAGGCAGCGAGTTTATTTAAGTCACCGATGACAAGCTCCAGGATGCGGTCGTTCAGGTGCAGTGCCATGACAGCTGACGTAATGAATTCATCCTCAAAGAGATACTTTCCGTCCTTCATCATGCGCTCGGGGTCCCGCAGCTTCTTCACAAGCTCCCGGCCATAGTTCTCAACGTTCATTATCCGCTGTCCCCAGTTAAACACAGCATCTGGGTTGGTATCATCTTTGGTGAAGTTGAGGCTCCCGAGACCCTGGGCTGGATTTCGCGGTCTATAAGTGGGATCAGTGCTGATTTCCCTGTACAGGACCGTGAGCCGTCTCTCGGTGAGCGTCTGGCCCACCACAAACCGCTGCTGATGAGGCGGGAGCGTAAAGAAAATATGCGTCAGGCCAGGGGGCGCGGCGTCAAACAGGCAGTACATGGTGTCTGGACGGAGGAGCTTCTGGACGAGAATAGGCGCCTGTGCTGGAGGAGGGCTACCGTCGTCAGCATTCGCTGGCTTGGGACGCTCTTCCGAGAATCGGACCTTGACGGAGAGATCCGGAAACTGGACTAGGATTGCAGACCGCAGAAGGAAGCCGTATTTAGGCATCTGGACATGCTAGCCGCCTAGAGCCTTGCCCGGCTTGCTGAGCCGTGTGTCGATGGCATTTTTGATGGCTGTACGGTCTATATCCCGGTTGGGCTCGTCGCCCCAGTGGTTTGCCAGGCTCAAAGCACCGTCGATAAGGGCGTCGGTCCAGTTCTCATCAACGTGAAAGAAGCGCAATGTCTCTTCAGGTAGGTAAGAGGGGCTGTGATGAGGTATTAGGCGGGGACATCGCCGAGATGTAGCGTTTTAAGCACATAGGATTAGACGTGAGCGTAGTCCGGGCTGTCTGGCATGTTGTACTCGTTGTAGAGCTGTGCGTCGCTTGCCATCAAGCACCGTGCTGCCACCACGTCTGCGCAGTCGTGGAGACGGGATGACATATATGGCAAGAGGCGTGAGAGGCTGACAAAGTCCCGCGCCTGACCATCCTCTGGCCTGTCGGCGTGATGCACCGGTTCACACCAGAGCTACCTTGACTGTAATGCGATTTGCTGAGCCGGTTGAGGCCGACCATGGACGAGATCCAACATGCCTGCTGCCGTCTTAGCTCGCGACTGAAACCCGCCCAGTCCGGAGTGGACTTCCCTTTTTGCCGCTGCACGACCTTGGCCGTAGATAGAGTTGCGAAGGTGAGCGAGCGCTGTAGAGAAAGCAGTGTCGCCCATGGCCAGGCTTTTGCCGAACTGCCAGGCATTGGCATACGTCAGGTTCATGAGTGCGAGATCACGATCCAGAATCTGGAGACCGGTGCCGAAGTTGCTCTGGGTGAAGCCCTGTCGGACTGGATGGGGTACGACAGTCGGCGTGAAGGGTTCTCGGGTGATGGAAGCCGTCGTTCGCCAGTGACCGTACGATGCCGTATGATGGTGTAGCCGTCCGCCTCTCGGCGTGCAATCAGGGCTTGGATCCTTTCGTCGTCAGGGTCCAACTCCTGTCCTCTGGCTCTTGACGTCTTTTTCTCCGGCAATGCGCCTGGCTGCAGACCGTGAGCTTGCTGCCAAGATTTACCAAGCTGTCGGATGAGTTAGTGAAGTTCTTAGACGGTAGACAGGTGTATGTCCAGCTGTGAAGGCTGGGTACTGCCGCCCGCTGGAATGGAGGAAGCGGCAGGGTGAGCTCGGATGCCATTGTTAGAGAGACAAGGTGGACGGTGGTCGTGGTGGGTACATCGGCTCCATTGGGAGACGTGCGAGAAGAAATGATGATACTGAAGAATGCCTGATCGTTATCGTTTCCATCCAAGTTACTAGCGATTGTAATTCGGCCTGTAGCTATCTCCCGGACGTAAGGGAGGCACTTATATTTAGACACACGAAGCCCTTGTTCTCCTGCGGTAGGTTGACCGTCATCACTGAAGAGAGCGGTGAAAAGACCTGGCCCCAAAGAATCGCTTCCGGTGACTCGGCAGCGTCGCGATCGTCTTCCCGAGAGTCGTAGGAAGTTGTTGACATTGCTCAGACTTTGCAAATCTTATGCCTGCATAGCGAGGACGCAGGTGTCACTCTGCTCTTTCTTCACATCGAAAGGTAGCTTGGACATGACCTGTTTGACTTCTTCCGGTTCAATACTGAAGTGAGGGACCGTAAAGACAAGAAGGGTCAGCCATCGTGTACGGCGTCTCTCATCCACTGTCCTCGTCTGTCACAACGTAGGTAGGTGACGGTCTTTGAAGATATTGTTAGGTAGGACGGTTCCCTCGATGTTGTTCCTTTGTGTAGAGACGGTCAGTAATGCCTGGGGGCAGGCTTAGACTATCTGTTTTATACTTTAAGGTAGAAATATTATATACATAATACTTACTTACTTTAAATCTTCTGTATAACTTTACATATTAAAATAAATATAGTAATAGCTTATATACCTTACTAT